>VZQC01001693.1:1938718-1991202 GCA_009823505.1 Rhizomys pruinosus
ATATATATAATATATATATATATATATACATATATATATATATATATATATATATATATATATATGTATTAAAACACAGACTCCAAGTCTCAGGGAATACCAAAGAAGAGGATGTGGAAAGAATGGAATTTCTGAAGCATGGAGTGGGATGCTATGGCCTTCTGTCTTGTGGATGAGACATGACTATTGCAATCATCAACCTTCAGCTCCTATAGCTACTTAAACAAGGTCATGCCAGGCAAAATCCCAGATAGACAGAGTCTGAACTCTAGGCTCCATCCCATAGTGAGCAGCTATTGGCAGTTGATAGGCGCTGCCAGGGTAAGAATCATTTCTTATTGAGGATATGGCAACTTGTGGGTTTCCTATGCTGCAGTGTTTGTGTATGCAAATATAGGCAGCACGAATTGGACTTAGAGGGTCATATAAAAACAAAGACATGATCTTTGAAGTGATGGGTTGGTATGTGAGGAATTAAAGAGGGAAAATCTGAGTAAAGAAGATAATTTATTATATACATCTATACAATTATTAAAAATAAAAATAATAAAATAATTTGTATTTTGTCTGTACTACTAAATCTGTTGAAAAATGCACGTAGCCTATTCTTTCTATTATCCCTTCAGGTACTATGTCCATAGGATTTACTTAGGAATTATGTTTAGTTTGAAATTACATTTCTTCCCTTTCTCACTGTAAGAGTTTTCAGCTGAAATATTAGGATTTTAAAAATATTTTTAAGTTTCTTGTGTAGAATTGAATTTAACATCATAAAATTTGTGCTTCCTGAAGTATAATATCCATATGATTCTTGTTGCCTCCAAACTGAACTTGGGATAACTGATGGCTAATCCACTGGTAAAGTTCTCTTCTACCATTAGAGGAGAAAACAGTTTTGAGACTGATCTATGCCAAACAAATTATTTGACAAAACACTGTACATAAGAAGCTGCCTCTTATTCCAGCAGGTGTAGTATATTAAATCACATTTAAATGTTTCTGTATTAGACAGTTGATGGCAAGTTGTAGCGCTAAAACACCAAACTGTAACTTCCAAGTTGTACTGCAATGAAATACTATTTCCAGGACAGCAAGAAAGTAAATTGGGTGTTAAAGAAAAATTTGACCACATAATGAGGTTAAATTTTGAGGAGTAAGATGGATTTTGTATTTAGAGACATAACACTCATACTTTATTACAAATCTTTTAGTTACATTGGGCACAGCTACCTCTATATTAAGTGGTCTTAGTACTCTTAGGTAGAAAATCGTTGTTCTATTATTTTATATTGAAAATAATTTTACTCTACACTTCTGAAATGATTTGCTACTTGAGAAGTATTGTATGGTACACTTGGAACTTGGGATACTTGTATGATCATTTTCTAATCTATTCAATTGAAAAGGTACAAAATAAACCAATTAGGATGTTGAGGGAGTCCATTAACATATAGATACCATATAGCAGTTTTACAGAATCAGTACATAAGTCTTGGATTTCATAGTATGCAATTTTTAAACATAGAAGAACAAACAACATCCCAAAACAGCACGAGTGGAAGTAGAATGGTTTGTTGCTGCTTCTCAAAGCCTTTTGTACACTCTGACATAGAGGAAAGAAACTCAGATATTACAGAATTTATTGCCACCGTAGAAGCCTCAAAACTGAGAGAGCATTGCTAAAATTTAAAAAATAGCCGGGCGTGGCGGTGCATGCCTTTAATCCTAGCACTTGGGAGGCAGAGAAGGGCGGATCTTTGGGAGTTCAAGGCCAGCCTGGTCTACAGAGTGAGTTCCAGAACAGCTAGGGCTACAGGGAGACCCTGTCTCAAAAGACCAAAAAATAAAAAAATAAAAAATAAAAAATAAATGTCTGATTCTCTCAGGAGCCATTCACCCTAATAAACTATCCAGATATTCTTTACTTAAAGGCAGACATTAAGTGGGGCAAATAAAGACCTAAGGCAGATTATGTCCCATTTGATAAAAGTGTATCTGTACCTAAAAGAGGAGGCTGCTTCTAAGTTTGAATAGGAAGATTGTAAAAGGACTCAAAGCCCTATATATTTTTCTCTTCATATATACACAACAGCTTCCTCTTTTGACTACAGTACTTAATGTGATTGGTGATATTCCTTGTTCAGTGTTTTATAATATAATTTTTCTTGGGGCCGGAGAGAAGACTCAGTGGTCAAGAGCATTGGCTGCACTTGCAGAAGATCTGGGTTCAATTCCCAGGAACTGGATGGTAGCTAACAGCCTACCATAACTCCCTTATGATGGGATTCAATGCTCTCCTCTGGCCTCCCCAACCATTGCATGTATATTGTGCACTTAAGTGTATGCAAACAAAGTTTGCATAGACACAGAATATAAGTAAAACAATTTAATAATTGCAGTATAGTTTATTCTTACTCAATAGAATGCTATTCTTCTTATTCCTTGTGGAAACCAGCATTCTTCATAGCCTATAATATATACTTTTTATTGAAATTTTGTTTATTTCACATGGAAGATATATCTTAATCAATCTGAATCCTTTTATGCCCACCAGTACCCTTCCACAGCAACACCACCCCAGAATTCATATACACTTTCATTTGTGCAAAGGACTATTGTGTCAAGTTAGCATTCGTAGACATTCCTCCATGAAAGTTCATGCACTGGTGTCTAGTGAGCCTGTTCAGACAAACTTGGTTTAAGAAGATCAGTTCTTCTTCATCTGACAGTAATCAGCTGCCAATTATTCTTCTGTTAAGATTGGGACACTAGCCTGGTGTGGTGGCAAACACCTTTAATCCTAGCGAATGGGAGGCCGAGGCAGGTGGATCTTTGTGAATTCAAGGCCAGCCTGGTCTACAGAGTAGGTTCCAGGACAGCTGGGGCTACAGGGAGACCCTGTCTGGAAAAGACCAAATAAATAAATAAATAAATAAATAAATAAATAAATAAATAAATAAATAAATAAAAAAGAAAGAAAGATTGGGACAGTTAGTACCTGTTGCCACAGCTTATGCTGTTTTGTCTGCTTATGTTTGCAATTTAATAATTATAGTATAGTTTATTCTTACTCAACTGAATACTATTCTTCTTATTCCTTGTGGAAACCAGCTTTCATCATAGCCTATAATATATACTTTTTATTGAAATTTTCTTTATTTCACATGGAAGATATATCTTAATCAATCTGAATCCCTTTATGCCCACCAGTACCCTTCCACAGCAACACCACCCCAAAATTCATATACATTTTCATTTGTGCAAAGGACCATTGTGTCAATTTAGCATCCCTAGACATTTATCCATGAAAATTCATCCACTGATGTCTAGTGAGCCTGTTCAGACAACCTTGGTTTGGGTTGTGCATGCTAACATCTCAGTTTTGGGATCATATGAGCAGGATCATTGTATGATTTTATTTCCTTATGGTCATACACTTCCTCAATGGCTCTTACAATCTGTCTGCCTCCTTGTCCACAATGGTCCCTGAGCCCTGGGTGAGGGAATGAAGTTAAATATAGGAGTTTGGTCTGAAGACCTGCACTTTTTAGAATCCTTATCTCCATGCTTTAGCCATTTGTTGCCTTTTCTTTTCCTGGTCTTCTGTTGCATGTGGTAGCTCCATTATTGAGATGCAAGAGATTTATGTGGGTCCTCTTTATCTCTTATTCTATGTTGTGATCATCTTATAGTTATAGAGGGAACTCTGTGCATGACCAGTTGTGGTGCACTGTAGTAGTCTCCATACGGTACAAAAGAAGCTTCTTTGATGGGTGGTAACTGGGATACTTAGCAGTAAATATGAGGATCCGTATTTTGTACTTAGTAAGAAATTACATTAGTGTAGGGATGTGACAGACTTGGAGTTTTCTCTAAGATCTATGGTATCTCCAGCTATGTGTGTTTGTTATGTTCACAGAATCACATATTAGTTTCCTCCCACTGAGTGGGCTTTAAGTCCAATTAGTAATCCATTATTGCCCCTAAGAAAAAAAATGCTACTTCTGCACCAATGCCTTATGCTGTGCAGTCATTGATAAGCTGATGTTGGACCATCCATTGATGTTTTCCTTTAGAAGGTTGCATAGTGCTCTCCAAAGCTATCAGAGCTACTCTTTGAAGAAGTACCTTCAATGTCAGTTCGAGCTCAAATGATCCAAATCTGGCTTCTGAAGTAAGTTCTATCTTCAGCAATAGAGTCTTACCTTCAAGTTCTGGGAGCAAATAAAGGATGGAGGAATAGCTTGTGTAATTTTGAGAGTCTCATGGACTACTTTGACCAACAACTCATAGGATGGCTCCTCCTGCTGGCACTGTTTCTTGCTAGGTAGCCTTCAGTTTTGTACATGGACTCATATAAAGATATTGTATGTGTATTTTTCCAGGAGGCTTTTATACTAATATGCTTACCTCTGTTTTTTTTTCACACTAGCTAGGCATTATGTATCTCTCCTCTTGTCTTTCCTTGCTAATTTTCCCTCCATGCCTTCCCCATTAAAAGTGTCCCCATTTCTCCCTTGATAATATCGGACTCCTTTTGTCCCATCTCTCCTAAGCTCCTTCTTTCCCTATATATCCCAATTTTACTGTAATTAACTCCCTTCTTCCTCCCACTTAAGTGCCTTCATTTTATCCATTTCTCACTTAGTAACACCCATCTCCTACTCTTCTTCTAACTCAGGTTGGTTCTTTCATTTTACCTCCCTGGTTACTTTCTATTTTCCCAATTCCTGCAGTTACATCAGGATATATACTTACATAGGATTGGTTGCTAGAATCCACAAATGAGGGAGAACATATATGGTTTGTTTTCTGAGACTGTGTTACTTCACTTAGAATAAGTTTTTAGTTCTATCCATTTATCTGCAAATTTCATTACTTCACCATTATTTATTGCTGAGTAGAACTGCATTCTGTAAATGAGCCACATTTTCATTATCTACTCATCAATTGAGGGACACTTAGGGTGCTTCCATCTCTTAGCTATTATGAAAAGAGCAGCAATATACATGGATGTGCAAGTGTCTCTGCAGTAGGATGAGTTCTTCGGGTATATGCTAAGGAGTAGGGTTATAACTGGGTCAAATTGTAACTCCATTTTTAATTTTTAAGAGTTTTCCACACTGCTTTCAATGAGGATTGTACAAGCTTACAATCAGACAAGCAGTGAATGAGCAGTCTCCTTTCCTCACATACTCTCCAAAATTTAAGATTAATTCTTCTCTTGAACTTAGCCAGTCTGACAGGGGTAAGATGAAATATTTTCATTTTCCTAATTACTAATGGTTTTGAACAATTTATTTTATTTTATTTTTTTAGTTCTGTATGTGTGTGAATGTACTGCCTGCATGCAGGTTTGTGCACCTGTGTCGTGCAATGCCGCAGAGGTCAGAAGAGGGTGTCAGATTCCCCTGGAACTGGAGTTCTCCTGGAATTGGAGTTACAGACGGTTCTCAGCCACCATGTGGGTGCTGGGGATCGAACCTGGGTCCTCTGCAAGAGCTGTCGGCGCTCTTAACCGCTAGGCCATCTCTCCAGAACAATTTTTAAGTACATAAAACAGTCTGGTGTTGGCACAAACACAGACCCATAGATCAATGGACAAAATTGAAGATACAAACTCTAGCACATGCAATATCAGCCACCTCATACTTGACAAAGGGGCCAAGAGGAATCAATGGAGGAAAGACATTATCTTCAGCAAATGATACTGGCAAAACCTGGTCACTACTTGTCGAAGAATAAAACTAAACCCTACATTTAATCCTGTACAAAAGTTAATTCCAAATGGATCAAAGACCTTAATGTGAAACCTGAAAATTTGAAAATTATAGAAGAAAATATCGGCAGTAACCTACAAGACCCAAGTGTAGGAAACATTTCTCTGAAGCAGACAGCAGCTGCACAGGTCCTAAGGTCAACAAATGACAAGGGGGACCTTATTAAAATCACAGACTTCTGTACAGTGAAAGAAACAATCAAGGAAGTGAAGAGAAAACCAACAGAGTGGAAGAAAACCTTCACCACTGATAAATCTGACAGAACATTAACATCAAGAGTATATAAATTACTCAAAAAACAAAGTAGTGGGGAGGCTACCAAGCAACTGACAGGAGTGTGTGTGCCAAGGGGTGGAGTACCTGTAGTAGGCAGGCCTGTGGAGGCAACCTAGCAACCAAGTCAGCCTTCAGCTTAATTAAAAAAAAAACAAAAACAAAAAACACTTGATTTTCAAAACAAATACAAACACCAAAAGAATCCACATGCAAAAAGCACAACCAAGAAATAATAACATGAGAAAACCAAATAATAAATCCCCCCCAAATACTACCAGTCTTTTTTTTAATAAAATATTTTTAAAACTTTTTTAAAATTTTATTTATTTATATTTTTATGTGTATGAATGTAATGTCTGCATATAGGTTGGTGCACCTGTGTCGTGCAATGCTCCAGAGGTCAGAAGAGGGTGTCAGATTCCTTGGAACTGGAGTTGAAGATGGGTTGTCAGCTGCCATGTGGGTGCTGGGGATCGAACCCGGGTCCTTTGCAAGAGCAGTCGGCACTCTTAACCACTAGGCAATCTCTCCAGCCCTAAAATAAAATATTTTATCGGTGTTTTGTATGTTTGACACATAATTTCTCAGTCCAATTTAGACACACTCCCTTTTCCATGTTCCCCACCCGACCCCAGTTTATGTATTCAGCCATACATGTCTTGCATCTTTTTCTCAGTCTTTTTAAAGTTTTACTCTGCAGAGTTTATTATTTGGGCAGTAGTTAACTGTTTCAGCCAGTTCTTTGATCCAGTCCTTTTGTCCTTATTGTTCCCTCCTATTTGTATTGCTCCAAAGTATGCCTATATAGACATCACATATATACCAAAATTATGACCTCTGAAAATAAAGTGTATGCTAATTCCAAAATATGTTTAGGAGTTCACATTATTCCCTTTAATTTTATATTACCCTAAAATATGAATACCTACCCTCCACACACATACCACAATTACAAAGTCTGAAAATAAGTGGTCAGTTATTTCTAGAGCCTAAGGGATTCAGGTTATAACAGCATAGTTGCCTTCAGATAAAAAGAAATATAACATTAACTTTGCTCAGCTTGCCTTTCAATTAGGGATTTGGTGCTTGGATCTACAAATGAGGAAATACCATTCCTTGTTTGTTTCTCTGGGACTGTGTTAGTTCACTTAGCATAATGGATTTGAGTTCCATCCATCTACCTGCAAAGTTCATCATGTCATCTTTCTTTACCACTGCATAGAATTCCATTGTGTAGATGTACGGCATGTTTTCTATCCACTCATCTGTTTAGGGACACTTGTTTTGCTTCCAGGTCTTTTCTATTGTGAAGAAAGCTGCAATAAACATAGATGTGCCATGTATCTCTGTGATATGATGAGTTTTGTGGATATATACTCAGGAGTGGTATGCCTGGGTCAAGTGGCATGCTCACTTTCAGGTTCTAGAGAGTTCTCCACACTGCTATCCTTAGGGGTTGCGTAAGTTTGCATTCCCACCAGCATTGGATGAGTGTTCCCTTCCCCTTTCCTCAGCATTTGGTATCCTTTGTTTTGTAGATCATAGCTAATCTTACTGGAGTAAGATTAAATCTTAAGGTGGTTTTAATTTGAATTTCCTTAGTTATTAACAATGTTGAACACTTTTTAAGATGTTTCTCAGCCATCTTTACTTCTTCATTGTTGAAGTCTCTATTTAGCTTTTTACTCCATCTTTTGAGTAGGTCATTTGTTTTCTTCTTCATTTTTACTTTTGAGTAGTTTATGCACTCTGGATGTTAATGCTCTATCAGATGTATCACTGGTGAAGGTTTCTTCCCAGTCTGTGTGTTTTCTCTTAATTTCTTCTATTGTTTCTTTTGCTGTACCAAAGCTCTTGAGTTTAATAAAGTCCCATTTGTCAATTGTTGACCTTATATTTTGTGCAGATATTGTCTGATTTAGAAAGCCTTTTCTTACACTTATGTCTTATAGGTGACTACTAACATTTTCTTCTATCATTTTCAGAGCTTTGGGTTTCTCATTGAATTCTTTTATCCACTTGGAGTTGATTTTTGTACATGGTGAGAGGTAGGGGTTTAAATTTATTCTTCTACAAGTGGTGATCCAGTTATGCCAACACCATTTGCTGAAAATGCTGTCTTTCCTCCATTGACTCTTCTTGGCCCCTTTGTCAAATATAAGGTGACTGAAATTGGATGTGCTCAGGTTTGGATCCTTCATTTTGTTTCACTATCTACAGTCCTGTTTTTGTGCCAATATCAGGCTGTTTTTATGACTATAGCCCTGTAATACAGTTTGAAGTCTGGTATAGCAATGCCCCCTATATTGCTCTTTTTGCTCAGAGTTGCTTTGGTTATCCAGGGCTTTTTGTTTCTCCATATGAACTTTAGGATTTTTTTCTCAGTCTGTGAAGAAGCTCATTGGTATTCTATTTGGGATTGCATTGAATCTATATATTACTTTGGGCAAAATGGTCATTTTTATTATATTGTTTCTTCCAACCATGAGCATGGGAAGTTTTTCCATCTTCTTGTATATTCCTTAATCTCCTTCTTGAGGGCTTTAAATTTTTCATTGAACAGATTTTTAATGTGTTTAGTCAGGTTTGTTCCTAGATTATTTATTTATTTATTTATTTATTTATTTATTTATTTATTTATTTATTTATTTATCGTTTTGAGACAGGGTCTTCCCATAGCCCCAGCTGGCCTGGAACTCAGTCTGTAGACAAGGCTGGCCTTGAACACAGAGATCTTCCTACTTCTGCCTCCTGTATGCTAGGATTAAATGTGTGCATTACCATACCCAGCTTAAAGGTGGTTCTTATCCACCATGTGGTTGCTGGGAATCGAACCTGGGTCCTCTGAAAGAGCAGTCAGCATTCTTAACTGCTGAACCATCTCTCCAGCCCCAACCTAGATCATTTAATTTCTGGAGGATATTGCGAGTGTAAAGTCTCCTTGTATTCCTTTCCAATTGTTTATTATTGGCATAAAGAAAGGCTACCAATTTTTCTAAGTTAATTTTGTATCCCACCACTTTACTGAAGCTGTTGATGGTTTCTAGACATTTTCTGGTGGAGTTTTTGCATCCCTTAAACTATCATGTCATCTGCAAAAAGGGATAGTTTGACTTCATCTTTTCCAATTATTGCTCCTCTAATTTCCTTTTATTTTCTTATTGCTCTTGCAAGCATTTCAAGCCCTATATTGAAAAGGAGTGGGAAACCTTGCTGGGTTTCTCACTTTAAGGGGAACACTTCTAGTTTTTCCCCATTTAGGATAATGCTGGCTGTGGTTTTATTGTACATGGCTTTAATTGTGTTGAGTAATGTTTCCTCCAGTCCAATTCCCTCCAGTACTTTAAGTATGAAGGCATGCTGAATTTTTTTGAAGGCTTATTCCTCATTCATCAAGATGACCCTGTGCTTTTTTGTCTTTCAGTCCATTTATGTGCTTTATAAAGTTCATTGATTTATATATGTTGAACCATCCCTGCATTTCTGGTATGAATCCAGGTTGGTCATGGTAGATGACCTTCTTGATACGTTCCTGCATGTTGTTTGCAAGTAATCTGTTGAGAATTTTTACATGTATGCTCATTAGTGAAATGTGTCCATAGTTTTCTGTTTTGGTTGTATCTTTACCTGGTTTTGGTATTAGAGCAATGTTGGCTTCATAGAAGAAATTTGGGAGATTTCCTTCTGTTTCTATCCTCTACAATAAATTGAGTAGTAGTGGATGTAGGACTTCTTTAAATTAAGCCTTATAGATTTCTGCCTGAATCTATCTATACCTGGGCTGTTTTTAGTTGGGATGTTTATTTTTGTATTACACTTTCAATTTTTCCTTTATTATGGGTCTATTTAAGCTGGCAATCTCTTCCAGGTACAGTCTTGGTAGATTCCATGATGTCAGGTACTCATCCATTTCTCTTAGATGTTCAAATTTAGTAGAGCATAGGTTTTTGAAGTATTCCTGTAAGACTGTCTGAATCTTTTCACTCTCTGTTGTGATGTTTCCCTATTACCATTCCTCTTCAATATAGTGCTTGAAAAGCTTGCTAGGTCAGTAAGGCAAAAAAAAAGGAAAATTAAAGGAGTACTAATTAGAAAAGAGGAAGCCTAGCTATCCTTTTTTTGTAGACAATGTGATAATTTACCTAAGAGATGTGAAAAACTCCACCAATAACCTCCTAGAAATAATTAAGAGTTTCAGTAAAGTGGTGAGATACAACATTAACCTAGAGAAATCAGTGGCCTTTCTTTACACAAGCAACAAGCAACTGAAGAAGGAATATAAGGAGAACTTCCCACTCACAATAGCCTCAAAAACAATAAAATACCTAGGAACAAACCTAACATAAGACACTAAAGATCTCTACAACATAAAATTTACATCCCTGAAGAAAGAGACTGAAGGAGATATCAGATGGAATGACCTCCCATGCTCATGGATTGGAAAAATTAATATAGTAAAAATGTCCATTCTACCCAAATTAATATACAGACTCAATGCAATCCCAATTGAAATACCCAAGAGTTTCTCCACAGACTTGGAAAAAAATCCTTAAATTCATATGGAAAAACAAAAGAACCCAAATAGCCAAAGCAACTCTGAGCAAAAAGAACAATACAGGGGGATCACTATACAAGATTCCAAACTATATTATAGAGCTATAGTAATAAAAATAGACTGGAACTGACACAAAATCAGACCTGTAAATCAATGGAACAAAATTGAAGATCCAAACCTGAGCTCATACAATTTCAGCCACCACATATTTGACAAAGAGGCCAAGAAAACTCAATGGAGTAAAGACAGCTTCTTCAGCAAATGGTGTTGGCAAAATGGGATCACCAGTTGTAGAAGAATAAAATTAAATCCCCTGTACAAAAATATACTCCAAATGTATCAAAGGGCTCAATGTGAAACTTGAAACTCTGGAGGTGATAGAAGAAAACTTTGGCAGCAACCTACAAGACATATGGGTAGGAAAAGATTTTCTAAATCAGAGAGAAGCTGTGTAGGAAATAAGGTTGACAATTGACAAGTGGGACCTTATTAAACTCAAGAGCTTCTGTATACCCAAAGAAACAAATAAGGAAGTAAAGAGAAAACCCATAGAGTGGGAGGAAACCTTAACAGCTGATACATCTGACAGAGCATTAACTTCCAGAATATATATTAAACTATTCATAAAACAAAGAAGAAAGAAAACAAATGACTCACTGAAAAGATGGAGTAAAGAGCTGAACAGAGATATCAAAAGTGAAGAATTAGCGATGGCTGAGAAACCGCTTAAAAAGTGTTCAACATCACTCATAATTAAGGGGATGCAAATGAAAACCACTTTAAGGTATCATCTCACTCTGATAAGACTGGGTAGGATCAAGAAAACAAATGATAACAAATGCTCCAGAGGTTGTGGGGAAAGGGGAACACTCCCACTGCTGGTGGGAATGTAAACTCATACAGCCATTATGGAAAGCAGTGTGGAGAACCCTTAAAAGACTCAAAATGAGCTTACCACCTTACACAGTTATATCACTCCTGGGCATATACCCACAAGACTCATCCTACTGCAGAGATACATGCACAGCTATGTTTATTGCAGCTCTCTTCACAATAGAAAAGAGCAGAACCAATCCATGTTCCCCTCAACCAACAAGTGGATAGAGAAAATATGGTATAACTGCACAATGGAGTTCTATGCAGCAGTAAAGAAAGATGACATCATGAACTTTGCAGGTAAATGGGTGGAACTTGAAGATATCGTGCTAAGTGAGATAACACAGTCTCAGAAAAACAAATGATGAATGGTATCCATCAAGTAAGGCAAATAGAATAACATTAATTTTTTTATTTTATTTTTTATTGATGTTTTATGTATTTCATACATCACTTTTCATTTCTGTTCAGGCATATTCCCCAATCACTTCCTCCCATCCCACCCCAAACCATCCCAGATCATGCATTCTATCATAACTCTCCTGCATCTTTCTCTCAGTCTTTTTTTATGCTTAGGAATTCACATTTTCCTCCATTAATTTCATATTATTCTAAAATATGGATACATACTCTCCACCCATATACAGTATTTACAGAGTCTGAAAATAATTGGTGGATGGATTCCAGAGCCCACTGAGGGATTCACATTATGACAACATAGTTGCTTACAGATAAACCAAAAAATATAACCATACTAAATGGCTCTGTTTTTTTTTTTCTTTTTGCCAGTACTAGGCTGTCTTTATGACTATAGACCTATAGTATAGCTTGAAATCTGGTAATGTAATCCCCCCAGTATTGCACTTTTTGTCAGGGTTGATTTAGCTACTCGGGGTCTTTTGTTTTTCCAAATGAATTTAAGAACTTTTGTTTCCAAGCCTGTGAAGAAACTCTTGGGGATTTTGATTGGGATTGCATTGAATCTGTATATTAATTTGGGTAGAATGGACATTCTTACTATATTAATTTTTCCAATCTATGAGCATGGGAGGTCTTTCTATCTTTTGATGTCACTTTCAATCTCCTTCTTCAGGGTTTTAAAATTTTTGTTGTAGAAATCTTTGGTGTCTTTGGTTAGGTATATTCCTAGGTATTTTTTTTTGAGGCTATTGAGATTGGGAAGGTCTCCTTATATTCCTTCTCCAGTTGCTTATTGTTGGTGTAAAGGAAGGCTACTGATTTTTTTAGGTTTATTTTGCTTCTCGCCACTTTACTGAAACTTTTGATCCTTTCTAAGAGTTTTCTGGTGGAATTTTTAGCATCCCTTAGGTAAACTTTCATATCATCTGCACAAAGGGATAGTTTTACTCCCTCTTTTCCAATTAGTATTCCTTTAATTTCTCTTTCTTGCCTTATTGCCCTGGCGAGCATTTCAAGCACTATATTGAAGAGGAGTGGTGATAGTGGACAGCATTGTCACATTCCTGCCTTTAAGGGGAATGCTTCCAACTTTTTTCCATTTAGGATGATGTTGGCTGTTGGTTTCTTGTATATGGCTTTGATTACATTGAGGAATGATCCCTCCAGTCTAATTCCCTCTAAGACTTTAAGCATGAAGGGATGCTGGATTTTATCAAAGGTTTTTCTGTATCAATTGAGATGATTGTGTGTGTTTTTTCTTTAAGTCCACTTATGTGTTTTATGATATTTATTGATTTATGTATGTTGAACCATCTCTGCATCTCTGGTATGAATCCAACCTGGTCATGATGGATGATCTTTTTGATGTGGATCTGTATGCGATTTGCAAGTATTTTGTTGAGAATTTTTTCATCTGTGTTCATCAATGATATGGGTCTATAGTTTTCTTGCTTGTTTGTGTCTTTGCCTGGTTTTGGTATTAGAGTGATGCTGGCTTCGTAGATGACTGGTTTTGGTATTAGGGTGATGCTGGCTTCATGGAAGGAATTTGGGATATTTCCTTCTGTTGTATCCTTCTGAAAAGTTTGAGTAGTAATGGTTGTAAGACCTCTTGAAATGTTTTATAAAATTCTGCTGTGAAGCCATCTGTGCCTGGGCATTTTTAGTTGGGATACTTTTTATTACATCTTCAATTTCCTCAAGTGTTATGGGTTTGTTTAAGCTGCCAATCTCTTCTTGGTTAAGCTTTGGAGAATCCCAGAATTTCAGATATTCATCCATTTCTCTTAGGCTTTCAAATTTAGTAGAGTATAGGTTTTTGAAGTATTCTCCTATGATTGTCTGGATCTTTTCTTTATCTGTTGTGATGTTTCCCCTTTCATCGCAAATGCTATTGATTTGGAGTTGCTTATTCTTTCCTTTGGTTAACTGGGCTAGAGGTCTGTCTATTTTGTTTATCTTTTCAAAGAACCAGCTTTTGGATTCATTGATTTTTTTGTATTGTTTTCTTTGTTTCTATTTCATTGATTTCTGCTATGATTTTTGTTATTTCTTCCTGTCTGTTAGGTTTAGGATTCATTTGTTGTTGTCTTTGAAATGTTTTTAGCTGCAGTGTTAGATCTTTTATTATTCTCTTTCTGTTTTTTTTAATGTGGGCACTTAGGTCTATAAATTTCCCTTTAGGACTGACTTTAATGTATCCCACCAGTTTTGTTGTGTTGTATTGTCATTTTCATTTAGTTCCAGGAATGCTTTTATTTCATTCTTTATTTCTTCTCTGACACACTTATTGTTCAGTATTGCATTGTTTAGTCTCCATGTGTTTTTATAGTTAGAAAGGCTTACCCTGGTGTTAATATTGAGCTTTATTGCACTGTGGTCTGATAGAATGCTTGGAATAATTTCAATCCTTTTGTATTTGTTAAGGTTTCTTTTGTCTCCCAGTGTGTGATCAATTTTGGAGAATGTTCCATAGGGTGCTGAGTAGAAAGTATATTCTCTGGTGTTTGGATGGAATATTCTGTAGATATTTGTGAGGTCCATTTGGTGTACTGTGTTGTTCAGTTCTGATGTCTCGCTGTTTATTTTTTATCCAGTTGACCTATCTAGGTGGCTCAGTCAAGTATTGAAGTACCCCACTATTAGTGTACTGGGATTAATCTGTGTCTTAAGGTACAGAAGGATTGCATTCATAAAGTTCATTGCACTAGAGTTTGGTGCATAAATATTTAAAATTGTGAGATCTTGGTTAATTGTTCCATTGATAATGATATAATGGCCCTCTTTTTTTTCTGATTAATTTTACTCTGAGATCTATTTTGTCTGATATTAGAATAGCCACTCCTGCTTGCTTTTTGGTACCATTTGCTTGGAATATTTTTTCCATCCTTTCACTCTAAGGTGCTGTCTGTCCTTGAGGGTGAGATGGGTTTCTTGTAGGCAGCATATAGACTGATTCTGTTTTCTAATCCATTCTCCCAGTTTATATCTTTTGATTGGGGAATTTAGACCATTAATATTTAAGGTTATTATTGAGAAATGTGTGTTGTTTCCTTTCAACTTATTTTTTGTTTGCATTCTTGGTATATGTATTTATTTACTCTGTTATGTCTTTGGTATTTTTTCTCTTGGGTTGCTTAAGGATAGTTGCTCCTTTCCTCTGTTCTTTGAATTGCTTCGAGTATTTTCTGAAGTGTTGGTTTTTCTGACATGTGTTCTTTCATCTGTTTATGTCCTGAAAGATTTTTCTTTCTTCTTCAACTATGATTGACATTTTTGTTGGGTCTAATAATCTGGGTTGGCATCTAAAGTCATTTAGTACTTGAAATACTTTGGTCCATGTTCTTCTGGCTTTCATGGTTTGCAATGAGAAGTCAGGTGTGATTCTGATGGGTTTCTCCTTGTATGTAACTGTTGTTTTTCTCTTGTAGCTTTCAGTATTTTGTCCTTGTTTTGAGCATCTAGTGTTTTAACTATGACATGACATGGGGAATTTCTTTTCTGGTCTTGTCTATTTGGTGTTCTATGTGCTTCTTGTATTTCTGTGGGTTTGTCTTTTTTCAGTTTGGGGAAGTTTTCTTCTATTATTCTGTTGAAGATCTGATCAATACCATTCTCTTGGGATTCTTCTCCTTCCTCTGTCTCTCTGATGTGGAGGTTTGGACTTTTCATGGTGTCCTACATCTCCTGCTTGTTCCACTCTTGTGTTTTTTTTAAATTTTTCATAATCTTTACTTGAGGTTTCTAGAGGTGCTGTGCTATCTTGTAGGTCTGATATTCTTTTTTCTGCTTCTTCCATTCTGCTTCTAAGGCTTTTTCCCATCCATTCCTGCTGATTGGATTAATGTTCAATTTCCTTTTTTGCTTCATCCTACAATTTCTTCAGTATTTCCACTTCCTTTTGGAGCTTTTCATTCTTTTCTTGTAGCTCCTTGCTTTGCTGGTCAGTTTCTTTTTTCCTTTCATCCTGAGATCTTTTCACTGTTTCCACTTCCTTCTGGAGTTTGTCATTCTCTCCATCTAGTTCTTTTCAGAGTTTGTATTCTCTTCCTCTAGCTCTTTTTGGAGTTTGTATTTCTCTTCCTCTAGTTCTTTTCTGAGTTTATCAATCTCTCCTTTTAGTTCTCTCTGGAGTTTATCATTCTTTCCTTTTAGTTCCTTCATGAGTTTTTTATTCTCTCCCTTTAGTTCTCTGATTTGTTCTTTTTAGTCTTTGAATATGTCTACAATTGTTCTTCTAAGGTCAGTATCTTTGTTCCCTTCCAGAGAGATCTCATTGTTGGGATCTTCTACAGGAGTGTTTGGGTTCCATTGGGATCTGTTTTGAGCTTTTCCCATACTGTTGTTTTTCCATTGTGTTTTTGGCATGTGTATTTTCATTGTTGTTGTTGTTGTTTTTCCCTCTTTGTTTGTTTGTCTTCTGTTGCTAATCTCAAATGTTGTTATGGGGATTGGTTGGTTACTCAGTTTGCTTCCATTTGGTTTCTTCCTCAGTTTTGGCTATGTAGCCTCCAATCACTGATACTGCTGTATCCCCCCAACAGCTTTGAACTGCAGTATCAGCAGTTTACACTTTCCACCTCAGGATTAGTGGCTTGAGTGTGTGTGTGTGTGTGTGTGTGTGTGTGTGTGTGTGGAGCTTGGTTGAATCCTTTCCCCACCTGGGTGGTTGGGCCCAGGGAGTGTGCACCACTAGCTCACCTTCTGTCCACACATGCAGTTCCTCTCTATGATCCTAGCATTGGATGGTGCCTGCCAAGGTGGGCTGCTGTGGTGCCTGCCAAGATGGGCAGCCAGACGGCCACCTCCACAACACAGACGAGCCTTGGTGACAGGGCACAGGGAGTGCGTGCTGATTGAGTAACATCAATGTTATATTTGTCTTTATGTAAAAGCAGTTGTCCTGTTAGAATGTTAGTCCCTTAATGGGCTCTAGCATTAACCTAGTACCTATTTTCAGATTTTATAATTTTGGTACAAGGGAGGAGGGTATGTTTGCGTATTTTAGAGCAATATAAAATTAAGAAGGAAAAATGCAAATCCTGAAATATGATTTAGAAATAACATGCAGTTTATTTTCAGATTACATGATGGTAGTCCATGTGTGACATGCATAAATGCCTATTTTGAAATAATATGGATTGGAGCGAACAAAAACAACAACAATAAAAAGAACTTGGACAGGGAACTGACTGAAGCAGTAGAGTTCTTCCCCCCAAAACATAATCTTGTGATTTGGAAAACTTTGAAAAGACTCAGAATGGGAAACAGGACATGTATGGCAGACTGCATGAACTTGGGAGGGACGGGGGGCATGGAGGGGGAAATGAGCCTGGATTAAACTGAGAAGTGATGTATGAAATGCACAAAACTTCAAAAAGGATAAAAAAATTAAAAATAAATATATAAATATATGAAAAGATAGTGAGAAATATATAAAAAGATGGAAATTACTTCCTCATTAATTAGTAGAATATATATATATATATATATATATATATATATATATCCATGGGTGTGTCTCTGTGTGTGTGGTGTCCCCTGTGAGTTTATGCTTGTATAAAGGTGAATGCCACTGTATTAGTCACTTTGCTGTTGCTGTGATAAAACACCATGACCAAGGAACTTGTAAAAGGAAGAGTTTACTTGAGCTTATGATTGACGGTTCCAGGGAATTAGAGTCCATTGTGGCGGGAGGCATGGTGGCTGGAGCTGGAGCAACATGCTGAGGGTCACAAATCGCAAAGAGCACAGGAAGCAGAGAGAGAGACCAGAGACAACAAGGCTTGTTAAAACTCATTAGGCCTGCCCCCAGTGACATACTTCCTCTAGCATGGCCACACCTTCTAAGACCTCCAAAAACAGTGCCACCAACTGGAGACAAAATGTCTGAATACTTAAAGCCGATGGGGGACACTCATTCAAACCACCACATTCCACTCCCTGGCCCCCATAGGCTCCTGACCATATAAAATGCAAAATGCATTTAGTCCAACCTTAAAAGTCCCCATAGTCTTTACCAGTTTCAATGCCATTCAAAAGTCTACAGTCCAAAGTCTCTTCTGAGACTCAGGCTAATCTCCTAACTGTAAGCTCCTGTAAAATCAAAAGGCAAATTACAAACTCCCAACGTACAGTGGAACTGAATACACATTCCCATTCCAAAAGGAAGGAATAGAGGCATAGTGAGGAAATATTGGACCAAAACAAGACCAAAAACCAGCTGGGCAAACTCCAAGTCCAGTAGCTCCACGTGCAACTTCTGGGACTTGACTTCTAAAGGGCTTAGATGGCTCAGCTCTTCCAGCTTTGCTTGCAACATACATCTCTTTCTTAAGCTGGTACCACTCCCTGTATGCAGCTCTCCTTGGCGAATATCTCACAGCTCTGGCATCTCTAAAGTCTTCTTGGGGTCTCCACTGCCAACCAGGCTTCACATTCACATCTTCATGCAATGGCCTATCAGGGCATTCTTTTTATTATTATTTTTTTTTAGGTCTTTTTGAGTCGGGGTCTCCCTGTAGCTCTGGCTGTCCTGGAACTCACTCTGTAGACCAGGCTGGCCTTGAACTCACAGAGATCTGCGTGCCTCTGCCTCCCAAGTGCTAGGATTAAAGGCGTGTGCTACCATGCCTGGCATTTATTTATTTCTGTATGTGTATCAATGTACTGTCTGCATGCAAGTTTGTGCACCTGTGTCATGCAATGCTGAAGAGGTCAGAAGAGAGTCTCGGATTCACCTGGAACTGGAGTTCTCCTGGAATAGGAATTTCAGTCAGTTCTCGGCCACCATGTGGGTGCTGGGGATTGAACCCGGGTCCTCTGCCAGAGTGGTCGGTTGTTCTTAACTGCTAGGCCATCTCTCCAGCCCCATGGGCCTTCTTTATTCAGGGATGGCCCTGCAGCACTCTGCCTGACTTTGACAGCTCTCTGAAACCGTGGAGGAAGAACTGAGGACCCCTTTACTCTTGCAAACTTCATGCCTCTAATGCCAGCACAACGTGAATGAAATTGCCGAATCTGGCTGCAAGTTCGGGATGGAATTGCTCCTACTTTAACCACATTTGCAATTTTTCTCTGCCCTGAACTTGGAGTAGAAAATTCTTTCAGTATTTTCCTTTCAAAAGCTGGAGGATTAGCTGGGTGTGGTCTTGCCCTGAAGGTACTAATTCTTTTGTTTACTTGTAAATCTCCAGGCCTCTCCTTAATCACTTTAGTCTCCTTATGAAAGGGAGCCTCTCCTTCACATTTCTTGGCCACACCTTTAATCTTCTTAGTGTATTTTTCAGATCCAAACTGTACATTCTGCATTTCTTTCTGCTCCATTTGCTCTTTTTCACTGTAGATCTGTATAATATTCACCATTAAAAGCCATGCCACCATTTCTACATTAGGCTGTCTTGAAATATACACTGCCAAAGACATCAGTCCACTGCTTTTTAACTTAGCATCAGGTAAGCATCTGGGCTGTGGGCAAACTGCTGCCAGACTCTTTATCAAAATATCCCAGTTGCTGCATAAGTCTTTATTTTCCTCTGGAACTACATTTTTTGCAGCCATGCTTTCTTCCAGACTTCTACTAAAATAGCCCCTTAAGCTCTGCTTACAGTAGCCAACAGCTTTTCTAGCCCAAAGTTCCAAAGTCTTCCACACTTCTCCAAACATCCACATGGTCAAGTTCTTCACAGCCAACAGTCCATTCTCTGGTACCAAATAACTGTATTAGTCACTTTTCTGTTGCTGTGATAAAACACCATGACCAAATAACTTATAAAAGGAAGAGTTTATTTGAGCTTATGAATGACGGTTCCAGGGAATTAGAGTCCATTGTGGTGGGAGGCATGGTGGCTGGAGCTGGAGCAACAAGCCAAGGGTCACATCTCACAATGAGCACAGGAAGCAGAGAGAGAGACTGGAGACAGCAAGGCTTGTTAAGACTCACTAAGCCTGCCCCCAGTGACATACTTCCTCTAGCACAGCCACACCTTCTAAGACCTCCAAATACAGTGCCACCATCTGGAGACAAAATGTCTGAATACTTAAACCAATGGGGGACACTCATTCAAACCACCACAGCCACATCACAAGAAATACAGTGCCAGATAGGGTTCATTCCTGTTATTGGTTGGGATAGTCCAAGAGACTCCCAAAATATCACAGACAATTGTTATATCCCTTGGTTGCTTCCCAGAACTTGAAGAGAAGACACTACTGCTGAATACAGGTTATAATTCAGACACAGTACTTAGAACAATTGAGCTAGAAATGACCTGGAAGCTTCCTTCCTTAAGACTAGCTCTCACAGTATCAAATGATACTATTAATTTGTGAAGGAGAAAATCAATCAGTGGTTCAACACTGCTATAAAGCCTAATAACCACAGCAATGACTAATGTATGTGCATGTGCATGTGGAGGTCTGAGGTTGATGTCCAGAATCATCATCCTCTTTGCACTTACTCTTGCGTGGCCTCCCAGTCACCATCAAATGCAAAGCATACAGGCATGTTCAGTCTTGCTATACAGCTTGTTCTAGAGATTCCTTGCCTCTGCCTTTAGGGGCTGGGTGGGTTTACAGACAGGGTGCCTCACCCATCTCACATTTAAATGGACTCTACATATCCAACTCCCTAGTTTTATGCTTGAGTAATAAGGACATTAATGACTGAGTTACCATTATCATCACCCAAATGCTGTCTTTATTTTTATGTTTTCTTTTCTGAGAATTTCATACATGAATGCAATATATTTTGAACAAATTTTCCCGATTTTCTCTTCCAATTTATCCTCTATTCACTATGTCACTTTTCATTCTCAACTGCTGGTGGTCTGATTTTAAACCCAGTGACTCCTTTTAGTGTTGTCACCTGTATGATCGGTACAGGACAAAATACTGGAGTACGAATCCAGTGAATCCTGAAATATGAATTAGTAGCCTCTCAGGAACAACTTCCTAATGAAAACTGAGTCTTCCTTCACCAGCAGCCATAAATTATCTATCAATAGTTAGTCTGCAGGGCTGGAGAGATGGCCTAGCATTGAGCACCAACTTCCCTTGCAGGGGACCCAGGTTAGACCGCTGGCACCCACATGGCGGCTGAGAACTGTCTTTAACTTCAGTTCCAGGGGAAACTGACACCCTCTTCTGACCTCTGCAGCATTGAACAACACAGGTGCACAAACCTACATGCAGACAGTACAGTCATACTCATAAAAAATAAATAAAAATAGTCTGCTAGAAGTGAGACTTCATGAGCTCTTTCCATATCCTTCCATGCTGAGATTTTGGCTGGCTTGATCTTGTGGAGGTCTTGTGCAAGCAGACAGAGTTAGTGTTAGTTCATGTGTGCAATGGCCTTGTCATGACTTGAAAATACTGTTTAACTTCAGATGTCTACAAGATTTGGCCAGTTTGATGAATTAGCTTATATTTTTCTATATAGTTTGACATTTTTACAATATTTTCCTTCTGTTTCTGGCATGTTAACTCTCTACGAGTCAATAATTTAAAATGGATATTTATTTAGAAAGTAAGAGTTTGGAAAATTAAATGGTACTACTTGTAATGTCCCTTCAGGAGTGTTTTGAATGTACAAATGTGGGTAGGTATTTTAGGAAGACATGAAACAACTTTGGGTATATTTTTCATTCAATTTTTGTGTATTCTATGTAGAACATCTTAATCATCATCATGCTCTTCCCCAATGGCACCCTCCTATATCAATCCCCCATTGAATTTCATGCATTCTGTCAATTGAATTAAGGCCTATCAGGTCAAATTAGTGTCCCCAGATATCCCTCAGTGAAAGTTCATCCACTGAGGTCTAGTCATTCTCTCTAGATTCCTTCTCTTTAATACCAGCTATTCCTCACCCAGCAGTAATTAGTTGCAAACAGTTCTTCAGCTTGGGGTCTGTTGCACATTTCCAGAGTTCTATGCTGGATTTTTGTCTGTTTGAATTTTCAATGGTTTTGTGCATGCTGCCATCATTGCTGTAGGTTCATAGGTGCAAGGCCTCAGAAGCCTGCAATATTCCTGATTCTTAGAATCTTTTCCATCCTCTCTTATGCAATGGTCCCTGAGACCTGGGTCGGTGGATTTACAAATAGGTAAGAATCCTGTCCAAAGACACATACTCTGCAGACTCTTATTCTCTCAGTTTTAGCCATTGGGGTTTTTTTTTTTTTTTTTTTTTTTTTTTTTTTTTTTGTGTTCATGGTCCTCTGTTGCATGAGGGAGCTTTGTTGATGAGAGTAGAGAAATGCATTAGTACTTTCTCTACCCTTTTTCCACTATGTTCTGTGTGCATTAGGTGTACAGGTTTCAGTGTAGATGTGTCACAGGCATGGGCAGTCAAAAAGTTTTGATTGTGGTCAGTTTTGGAGCTCTGTTATACTCTCTATCTGCTACAAAAGAAGCTTCTTTGATGAATGATGATTGGGGTACTTGTCTGCAAATATAAGGATCCATATTTTGCACATGGTAAAAAACTACATTTATCTAGGGATGTGACATACTTGGGGTTTTCTCTAAGATCCATGACCTCTACAGCCATGTGTATTTAGCTATGATACCACACACGAGTGTCCTCAGAATGAGTGGGCTTGAAGTCCAATTAGGTAGCTGTTGATTACCCCCATGATAAAAGGGAAACTACTGTACCAATATAATTTGCTGTGTTAGACATTGAGTTCATTAGGCCTGTAATCTGGGGTCGGGTCATCAACTGATGTTCTACCACAGCAGGTTGTATAGTGCCTTAAAAAACTATGAGAGATAACTTCAAGAGATGTAGATTCCAGGTGAGTTCCCACTCCAATGTTCCAAATCCTATCTGTGGTATATCCTGTCTTTAGAAATAGGGTCTCACTTTCAAGTTCTGGAAGGTAATCAAGGGCTGTGGCAATAACTTGTGTAATTCAGGGATTAACTTGGACTACCCTGGTCAACAAATCAAAGGAAGGTGTGTCCTGTCGGACACTGTTTCTTATTATGTGGTCTCCATCTATACACATGGACTCATGCAGAAATACTGTATGTGTAATTTTTCTATAGCATTTTGGATTAATACAATTCTAGCCATTCTTTTTCACACTTACTAGGCATTATTTATAATTTTCACCCTCATTCCATGCCATCCCCAGTTAAAATATCCTCATTTCTCACATTTCTATAGTGATAATACCTGTAATCTATGGTTGCCTTCTCTTGAGCTCCTTTTCCCCCTTATTCCCATAGTTCTTTGTAGAACTCCCCCCCACATATAAACAGCACCGGTTTTACATATTTCCTCCTAAGTAACACCATACCTCAGAGTAAACCTCACCAAAATATTATAGTCCTCTGCAATGAAAAATTTTAATCCTTAAAGTAAAAGATTGAAGAAGACACTAGAAGATGGAGGGATCTCCTATGCTCATGAATTAGAAGAACTGATATTGTAAAAATGTCCATCCTACTCAAATAAATATGTAGATTCACTACAATTCAATTAATAATACCCATGACATTTTTCTCAGAATTAGAAAAAAGTCCTAAAACTCATATGGAATCACATACACACACAAAAAGAAAACAACAACAACAACAACAACAACAACAAAGGTGGCCAAAGCAATTCTGAGCACAAAGATGCTTAGTAGAAACAAACTATAGTAGATTACCATACCAGAAACAAACTATATTGCGGCCTACAGTCATAAAACACCATGGGACTGGCACAAAAATAGACACAGACCAATAGAACATAATTGAAGCTCGAAATATGAGTACCAGCAGTTTTAGCTACCTGATATTTGACGCAGGAGCCAAGAACACACACTGTAGGAAAAACATCATTTCCGACAATGGTGCTGGCAAAACTGTATCTTCACACATAGAAGAATGCAATTAAACTCTTATCTTTCACTTTCACAAAAGTCAATTCCCAATATATCAAATACCACAATATGAAACCTGAAACTCTGAAACAGTTACAAGAAAACATTGGCACTAACCTACAAGATATAGGTATAGAAATGGACTTTCTACATTGGGGATCATTTGCTCAGGGATTAAGGTCAACAGCTAAAAAGTGAGGCATCATTAAGCTTAAAAGTTTCTGTAGAGAAAAGAAACAACCAAGGAAGTGAAGAGGAAACCCATAGAGTGGGAGAAATTCTTCACCAACAACACATTTGCCAGAACATATGAAAAACTCAAGAAATAAAGAATCAATAAAACAAATGATTCTATTAAAAGATAGGCTATGGATCTGAATAGGGGATTCTCAAAAGAAGAAATGAAAATGCCTAAGAAACATCTTTAAAAGTGTTCAACATTGTTAGTAACTAGGGAAATACAAATTAAAACCACTTTAAGATTTCATCTTATCCCAGTCTGACTGGCTAAGCACATAAGGCCAAATGTTAGAGAGATGTGAGGAAAGAGAAATGCTCATTCATTGCTGATGTGATTCCCCTATGGAAAGCAGTGTGGGGAGCTCTAAGAAAATTAGAATGACCCTAACATATGACCTGGTTTTATCACTCCTTGGCATATACCCAAAGGACTCATCCTACTGCAGAGATACATGTACAGCTACATTTTTGCTCCTGTTCTTTTCACAATTACTAAGAAATGGAAGCAACCTAAGTGTCCCTCCACTAATGAGAGGATAATGAAAATGTGGTACATTTACACAGTGGAGTTCAACTTAGCCGTAAAGAAAGAGAAAATCATGAAATTTTCAGGTAAATGGATAGAATTAGAAAATGTTATACTATGTGAATTAACAAAGACTCAGAAAAACAAATGATGTATGTTCTTCCTCATTTGTGGATCCTATCACCAAATCCTTACATGGGAATATATATCTTGATGCAACTTCAGGAGCCTGGGAAATGGAACCAGGGAGTTAAATGGAAGAAAGAAATGAAATATGTAAGAGCTGGGACCTGGCTTGTGAAAGTGTATGAAGCAGGCCTTTGAAAACTGGGCTGGAGAGATGGCCTAGTGGTTAAGAGCGCCGACTGCTCTTGCAGAGGACCCGGGTTCGATCCCCAGCACCCACATGGCGGCTGAGAACCGTCTGAAACTCCAATTCCGGGAGAACTCCAGCTCCAGGGGAATCCGACACCCACTTCTGACTTCCACGGCATCGCACGACACGGGTGCACAGACTTGCATGTAGACAGTACATTAGTCCACATACAGAAATAAATAAAAAATTAAAAAAAAAAAAAGAAAATTATACCTAGTTCTGGTTCTGAGCTATTCTGCTTTGCCTCCTGATTGCATCATCTGGACCATCATACAATCCTGCTACTGTGTACTGAACTGCTATACTAGGCTGTGCCTCTCCAAAATGATAAATCTTTATTACTTTAAATTGTTTTGTCATGTATCCTGCATAGTCATGATAAAAGAAAGTAATAAAAGTGGAGAAATATGTTGTTTCCTTTTATCGTATAATATGATTTAATAAAAACCCTATTATAAAAAGTAGGAGAATATAATTAAATTCATTCACAGAATATTTTGCTATTAAGCAAAATATTTGGAATTCGAGCCCATTACTTTCTTTCTGTGTCAGTTTCAGTTATAACATCAGTATTTGTGAATGCTAAAAATGAGATGTTTACTTTAGCCAAGGCTAGTCTATCCCATTTACTCAACCCTATGATCAAAAGTATAAATTGACTCACACTCTGTCTTTAACAAGGTTAAAATCTACTCACAGAATTAAAGGCTATGTGGAAAGGCAGAATAAACTGCTTTGTAAAGTGCTGAATTGTCCATCATGTAGAAATCAACTGCTCGCAGAGCAGAAAAGTGCTGTTCAACAAATTATAAGCAAACCATTGAAACAGATAGAGTACCCAATTACAGAAAATGGGCAAATTTAGGCGAGGGAGTATAATGGTAGAGATGTGGCAGTTGGTTGTCACTTTCAAAAGCACAATGGAACTGAATAGTGACAATATTTGTGGAGACATGATAAAAAATAACTTTCACTGAAATTCCCTTTGTCGCTTAGGTGATAGATAATTTTGGAAAATATATGATTTTCTAAGAGGAAATATCACCTATGCAGTTGATAAAGAACACAGGCTTTTTCATTGTACAAAAAAGTGAGAATATTGTAAATATGCTAGAACCCTATGCCAACTTTGCTTTATTTTTTTTACTTGTATTTATTTTCTAAAAAAATTCACTTTCCTTTTCAGAACTTAGTTGTCAGCTGTCAATCTTTATTTTTCATGTCCTATGGTTTTCATCCCATTTCTTTCAATAAACTGTTCTGCTTTACTTATGTGATAATTGTCAAAATTTATTATTATTTTTATTGAATTTTTATGTTTCATACATAATTTTTCATTCAGTCTTAATCACTATTAAATCAGCTTCTCCTTTTAACACTCCATTCCCACGCCCTGTAGAGTTCACACCTTCTGTCATTCATGCTAGAGTCCTTTGTGCCAAATTGCTCCCTGACTCACAACCAGTTGCCAGCTCCTTCCCTGAGCTCAATCTAGTTAGCCTATCTGGAGTTTCTTTTCTAATGAAGGCCAGGACTTCCTCACTTGACCACGATCTTCTGCCAATACTTTGAATTTATATGTATGAAAATATTACCTGCATGCATGTAAGTGCACCCATGCATGCAATTCTGATGAAGGACAGAAGAAGATATCAGATCCCTTGGAACTGAAGTTATGGATGATTGTTTGCCACCAAGTGAGTGGTGGGATTCAAACCCCAGTCTTCTACAAGTACAGCTAGTGCTCTTGACAGCTGAGGCATCTCTCCAGTTTCATAGTGTGATAATTTATAAATGTATGTCTAGGAATCCAATGTGTTTAATTTACTCTATTAGATAGACTATTAGTAAGATCTACTCCCTTCATTTGTTACTCCAGCAATCAGCTACTAAATTTCTATATGTGAAACTGACATTTGCTGAGAATCACAGTTCAAGCCAAGAAACAAACTATAAAATTGAAAATCTCTAAACTATTCATTCTCTTAGTAGTATATATTCACTGCTTAAGCACCTAACAAATTGGAGTAGAGTTGGTAATTTCTACTGTGGAGAGTAGAGGTCAGAGAAATTGATTCTTAAAATTATAAGGAAAAATATGTTGCTCATGTAAAATAAAAAAAATGCCTTTTAGGAAAAGAAAAATTCAGACATGCATCAATAACAGGGGTAACAGTCTCTCCTAAGCTATTGGCAGGTAGTTTGATTCAGTTTGGTAGGACAGATGGGAAATGAAAAAGAAATTACCAGCTGGGCATGGTGGGAGGTGGTGCATGCCTTCAATAATGGGAGGCAGAGGCAAGTGGTCTGTGAGTTCAAGGCCAGCCTGTGGTTATAGAGAGAGCCTGTCTCAAAGCAAAACAAAACAAAACAAAAACAACAACAAAAAAAACAAAAACAAAAACTTACTATGCAAAATGGAAAATCTGCTTAATCCCAGGATAATTATTATAAGAATGGATATTGGGGGCTGGAGAGATGGCTCAGTGTTTAAGAGCACCAACTGCTCTTGCAGGTTTGATTCCAAGTGCCCACATGGCAGCTAAGAACTGTCTTTACTCCAGTTCCAGGGGAATCCGACACCCTCTTCTGATCTCTGCAGCATTGCATGACACAGGTGCACCTACTTACATGCAGACAGTACACTCATACACATAAAATAATAAATAAATAAATAAATAAATAAATAAATAAAATAATGAATATCAACTTTATATATGGTCAAAGAAAGCTGTAAAGTTTTTTAAAGCATTGAGGAGAAATTAAATTCTATGTTATAGATGATATTGAGTTTGATTGGAATTTATGAAAGATATTATTTGAGAAATTTACTGCTAAAAGACAATTATAAAAAATAAATAAGATCAAGACTGGGAGGAGTGGCACAGACCTTTTATCCCAGCATCAGGAATAGGGAGGCAGGCAGATCCCTGCGAGAGCAAAGCCAATTGGTTTTCATTGCAAGTTCCAGATCAGCTGGGGCTATAGGAAAATCTTGTGTCAAAAAGACCAAGAAAACTAAAAATTAAAATTAAATAAGATCATGAATCTCTACTTTACTTTGTATGCATGTATATATGTATGTGTTTATGCACATATATGTGTACACTTACATGTATACACACATATATATGTACATAAACTCCAAATATATTAACATTCAGGAGGACCTATACATACTACAAATGGAAGTCTATCTCTGTAAATGAAGTTCAGAACTGAGTTTCATGTGACAGAAGACATGCATAAAATCAGAATAGACTGTGTAAGCTGTTGAGGGAGAAAAATCAATAGGAAGACTTATCCAATGAAAAGCCTACAAAACAAGCAAATGGCCAGCCCATAAAAGGATTTCTCTATTGATGCAACAGTGACACTTTTATCTTGGTGACAATCAACAGCTGTCTAATTGGGCATATTTGTAATTAATAGGGAGAGGGATAACCTATAATACTGGAAACATAGCCAAATATGCATGGATGGGGATATTGTAGACCCTAGAGAAGAACCTGCTTCTGTCACTTCCCTAGACCAATGTAATCTCTTATTCTGTTTTAAAAATATCTTTTAAATTTTTTATTGAAGTTTTGTGTATTTCATACATAACATCTTAAACTTATTCATCTTTATCCCCCTTCTTCATTGGCACCCTTCCACAGCCACCCATTGGAATTTATACATTCTTTCATTTGTGTTATGGCCTATGTGTCAAACTAGTGTCCCAGGTGGTTCCTCCTTGCAGGTTCTTCCACTGAGCTTCATTCATATTATATCCAGAGTCATTCAATTTAAGAACAGCTCTTCTTCACCCAGTGGTAATTAGATTCCAATATTTCTTTAACTAATATTGGGATCTGAAGCTCATTTCTCCAGTTTCATGCTGGGTTTTTGTCTGATTGAGTTTGTATGGATTTTGTGCCTATTGGCAGCATTCCTGTATGTTCATATGAGCAAGGTCCCAGAATCCTGTAGGATTCTATTTCCATACATTAATACACTTCCTCCCTGGCTCATGGGATCTTTCCACTCCCTCTCCTGGTCCTTGAGCCCTCGGTGAGTGAAGCTTAATGTAGGAGAAGGCACTCCCACTCTGCAGACCTGTCATCTCTGCAGTTCGGCTATTTGTAAACCTTTGAGTTCCTGGCCCTCTGTTTCATGAGGGGACTTCATTAATGACAGTTAAAAGATTCACTAATGTCCTCTTGGGCCCTTGTCCTATGTTGTGTGAGCCTTAGGTGTAGAGGTTTCATTGTAGATGTGCCACTTAGGCATTGGAAATTCACAGACCATGTCTGTGTGTGACCCTTTGTGGTATAATGTGACAGTCTTCATCAGATGCAAAATAAGCTTCTTTGATGAATGGTTTTTGAGATAATTGTCTGTAATTTCTAAAGATGCATGTTTTTCAGTTTGTAGAAAGTTATATTAGTCTAGGGATGTGGTGACTTGTGGGATTTCTATAAGATCTATGACTTCTCCATCAATATGTATTTATGTATATTTACAATGCCACACATGATTTTCCTCCCACTGAGTGTGCTTTAAGTCCAATTAGTTAGCCTTTGATTGCCCCGAAGAGAAAAAAAGCAACTACTGTATCAATTTTCTATACTGTGCTAGACACTGGTGTAGATATTTGGTCTTAAAAGCTGGTCTTGGATCATACAATGCTGTTCTCCATTCGGAAATTGTGTAGCAAGCAACATAGATTGCTGTTCTCCGAAACAATTTGTGTAGCCTCCAAGGGAGGTGGCTTCCAGGTCAATTCCAGCTCCATTGCTCCAAATCTGGTTTATGAAGTATGTCCTGTCTTCAGAAATACGGTCTTACCTTCAAGTTCTGGGAAGCAATCAAAGGCTGGGGTAGTAGCCTGTGTTAATATTGGGAGTCTCTTGGACTACTCTGGCCAATACCTCAAAGGAAGATTTTTGCCTGCTTGGCAGTTTCTTCTTATGTAGCATTTAGATATGTACATGGACTCATACAGATATATGGTATGTGTAATTTGTCATTAGAATATTAGACTAATATTATTGCCTCAGGTTTTTTATAGTTGGTAGGCATTATTTGTCTCTCTCCTCTCTCCCTCTCCCTGCCTAACCCTCTGTCCATGTTTTCCCCATTTAAATGGTCCCCATTTGTCTTATTTCTCCATTGTTAATACCACTCTCCCATAGTCCCACCTTTCTTGCACTCCTTTCTCTTTATGCTGAAATTTCCTTCTATAGCCCTTCCTCTCTCCTCCCATTTAAATAACCTCTATTTATCCATTGATCCCTTAGTAATACCTCCTACTGTTCTTCTCTCTTAGGTTCCTTCTTTCCCTTTACCTCCCTTGTTCCTTTCCATTTCCCTGATTCCAGCAGTTGCAGTAGGATATATACTCATATTTATAGATTTGGTGCTAGGATCCACAAATGAGGGAAAACATACGTCATTTTTTTCTGAGTCTGTGTTTCTTCATTTATTTTATTTTACTAATTTTTATAAAATATTTTATTGATATTTTGTTTATTTCATACATCATTTTTCAGTCCAATTTAGAAATATTCCCTTTTCCATGTCCCCCACCCCACCCCAGTTCATGCATTCTGTCATATATTTATTGTATTTTTTTCTCAGTCTTTTTAAAGATTTGTCTGCAGAGGTTTATTGTTTGGGCAGAAGTTAACTGTTTCGGTCAGTTCTTTGACCCAGTCTTTTTGTCCTTGTTGTTCCGTCACATTTGTATTGCTCCAAAATATGCCCATATATATGTCACATATATAAAAATATTATGACCTCTGAAAATAAACTGTATGTTAATTCCAAAATATGTTTAGGAGTTCACATTTTCCCTTTAATTTTATATTACTCTGAAATATGAGTACATACCTTCCTTCTACATACCACAATTACAAAGTCTGAAAATAAGTGATAAGTTAATTCTAGAGCTCATTAAGGGATTCACATTATAATAGCACAGTTGCTTTCAGATAAAAAGAAATATAACATTAATGTTGCTAAGCTTGCCTTTCAACTAGAGATACGGTGCTATCATCCACAATGAGGGATGCCATTCCTTGTTTGTTTTTTTTCTGGGACTGTGTTACTTCACTTAGCATAATGGCTTTGAGTTACGTCTATTTACCTGCAAAGTTCATGATGTCATCTTTCTTTATTGCTGGATAGAATTCCATTGTGTAGATGTACCACATATTTTCTATCCACTCATTGGTTGAGGGACACTTGGGTTGCTTCCAGCTCTTTGCTATTGTGAAGAGTGCTACAATAAACATAGATGTGCATGTATCTCAGTGATATGATGAGTCTTGTGGGTATATATCCAGGAGTGCTTTGACTGGGTCAGGTGGTAGGCTCATAATAACATTTTCTAGTTCCATCCTTTTACCTGCAAATTTCATGATTTCATCTTTCTTTACAGTGGAATAGAACTCCATTGTGTACATGTACACATTTTCATTATCCACTCATCCTTTGAGGGACACTTAGGTTGTTTCCATCCTTTTGCTATTGTGAAAAGAACAGCAGCAAACATGGATATGCAGGTATCTCTGCAATAGGCTGAATCCTTTGGTTTTATGACTTATAGTGGTATAACAGAGTCAAATGGTAGGTCCGTATTAAGTTATTTTTTTTGTCTTTTTGAGACAGGGTCTCCCTGTAGCCCCAGCTGTCCTGGAACTCACTATGTAGACCAGGCTGGCCTTGAACTCACAAAGATCCGCCTGCCTCTGCCTCCCAAGTGCTAGGATTAAAGGCGTGCGCCACCACGCCCGGCCATATTAAGTTTTTTAAGAGTACTCTACAATGATTTCCATGAAGGTTGCAGGAGCTTGCAATACCACCAGCAGTGAATGAACATTCCCCTTTCTCCATATCCTCTTCAGCATTTGGTATCATTTGTTTTCTTGATCTGGACATGTATACCTCTCATCATTCATCAAAGAAGCTACTTCTTACAAAAGATTTAAAGTATCACCTAGTTCCACAACTGGTCAAATGAAAAGAAATATAGTACTGTGAAGTGCCAAGCTCTAAGTGACTCTTCAGTATAGTCTCTACAACTTAGTCTCAGTGAACAGTGTGAAGACGGGTGGAAGAAATGTAAGAGCCAGAAGGATGATAAATCTGCTGCTAGTAAGTACATTCTAGACATGACAGATGAGATACACCAATTAAATCTCCATATTATGGTAGTCTTACAGGATTTGAATGATTACAAAATCAGTTTATACATTAAGGTAGCTGGGGGAATGTCAGAGGGTCCCACTACAAGATAAAGAGCAACAAGTAACCCATGGTTTTTGAAGGTGAGAGAAATTCATTTTCTCCAGGGACTAGCTCCTTGGGAGGACAGCTCTAAATGTAGATACTCTTGAGCAACACTTAGTGGACTCGATGTATTCTACACACATGTTATATTATATATTATATATTTATAAATATATGTATGTATACGTGACAAAAATAATCAAAGAGGACTAGAAATTGAGAGTGGAGAACAGGACATGGTACTAATTTGTGGGAGATTGGAAAGCATGGAAACAGATATGAAGGTAAAAGAAACAGATATGAAGCCTGGTGTGGTGGCATGTGCCTTTAATCCCAGCACTAGGAAGGCAGAGGCAGGTGGATCTCTGTGAGTTCAAGGCTAGCCTGATCTACATAGTAAGTTTCTGGACAGCTGGAGCTAGAGGGAGACTGTCTCAAAAAAGACCAAAAAAAAAAAAAAAAAAAGAAACACATATGAAATTCTCAAAAACAAAAAAAAATGAAGAAAAGCAGAACACATACACACAAATACATACAAACACCACACACTAACATAAAAATATGTTATATTAGGAAACATATTCCAATATTCTATCTGGTGGTTATAGAAAATATACAAAGATATAATGGCCAGATACCACATGGCATGGGTATTCTGGTCTATAACTTCTGTAGCAAACAGTATAACATGACAAATCACAAACTCTGAAGAAAATAGAAAATGAGAGATTGGTCATTGTCTTTTAATTTGCTTATTTTTAGCCAACTCTAATAGAGTTGAACTACAGGAAGACACATAATATTTTAGGTATATTCCAAATATCTCTGTCTCTCTCAAATTTGTATTTTAGAAAATAACACTTATTGTGACAATTTCAATGGGGACCTTTAGAAAGTGATTAGATCCTGAGCCCCTAAGAATGCCATTATCGACTTTATAAAAGTTTATTGGAATTTTCTGATTTCTTCCATGGATACTTTCAGTCATTTTAAGAGAGGAGATAGCATATTTGAAGCAGATTTCTTGCCAGGCACATCCAATTTTTTGTTTCCCTGATATATTTGACATTGCACATTAAAAATACCTAAGCAACAAATTCCTATTGTTTAGAATAAATTCGTCTGTGACCATTTATACTAATAGTCAGAATGACTTTAGAGACTCCCAGGGCTAATACCATGATACCTCTACTTGATCTTCCTTATGCTGATAAAATATAATGAGATCATGGGGCTGGAGAGATGGCCTAGCGGTTATGAGCGCCAGCCGCTCTTGCAGAGGACCCGGGTTCGGTCCCCAGCACCCACATGGCGGCCGAGAACCGTCTGAAACTCCAACTCCAGTAGAACTCCAGTTCCAGGGGAATCCGACACCCTCTTCTGACCTCCGTGGCATTGCACGACACGGGTGCACAGACCTGCATGCAGACAGTACATTCATACACATACAGAAATAAAGAAAATTAATAAAAAAATATAGTGAGATAATATCTGAAGTCTTCCTTGTTTATTTTGTTTTGAGTATGAAGCTTCCCAGTTACTCTGCCTGACATTGAGTGTCTTCAAAATACAGGTGGTTGTGCCTTACTCCCTTTTGATTACAAATCTGAGTAATCATTCATTTTTATTTACATGACCTTTTGTTTTTCCCATGGTTTTCCTGAAAATATTGCTGAGATATGACCTGCACTAATCATTTCTGTGAAATCTACTTTTAATTCAAATGATTTTACAAAACAAAGCACCTATGCCTTGTTTTCCTGTATTGATAAACTATGTCAATGTAAGGAATAACCAAGAACTCTGAACACTACTTTCTTTGCATTAAGTTCCCGACATAAGCCTCTGTCTTTACCTTTAGTTATCTTGTCTCCCTTCTTTGATATATAGCTGGTAACAGGTCATTATTTATTGTCCAGTTTTGCTTTTGTACTATTTAAAATCATTGTTATAAAAGAAAAAATTAAGTTTAGAACATTGACATGGGCAGGATAAACCTCATGCTATGGTTGACATTCTGGGTTTCTAATGCACTAGGATCCATTTTGGAAAAAGTCTATTAGTCATCAACAAAAGAGGTGAGGTTCACCCTCTATCTTGAACTTTTACTTACAGACTTGAATTTTGGTGTAAGAGAGGAGTGCCTCTGTGATTTTTCTGCCAGATAGGAAAGGAGAAATACAAAAACTATAGACTAATTTTGGCAGTAGCTTCCTGTGAACAAGAATTCCCCAAAGACAAAGAGTAAGAACATCAATTCTATTAACTGTTGACAGCTCCTTCTGAGCCATTCAACTCAAAATCCTCTCCTACTCCCGATAAATAAATTTTGATGTTTTTATATGTACTCTTATAAACTATATATATACATATATATTGTATATATATATATATGTATATATAGATATATAATTGACTTCATTTTCATCCCTCCCTCACTCTCTCTAATTCTTTCTGTGTACCCCAACTATCAACTAATTCTCATTTTGTGATATTTTCTTTAAATAGTATTGCTATAACACAAATATATCTAATAAATCCATTTGGTGTGGATTTTGTGAACCATGTGTTTAGGGCTGGCCACTTGATATTGAATAATCTATCCATAAACTCATCCCTGGTGAAAATTGATTCACCTTTTATAAGCAACAAAGATTGCTTGTAGCTCTTAATCTAGGTGCGAGTCTTTGACATATAGCAGAAATTGTCTTAGTCCTAAGCTCAGAACAAAAAAGTACCAAGCTATCCAAAGAAATACTGATCAAAAGGGACAATTTGGGGGATGAGTTACCATACCAGAGTTCAAGTTACATTGCAGAGCTATAATAATAAAAACAGCATCATACTAGAAAAAAAGCAGATGAATGGAACAAAACAGAGAATTCAAAGTGGAGTACACGTAGTTACAGCAAACTGATATTTGATAAATTTTCAAAAATATTCACTGGAGACTAGATGGTATCTTCAATAAATGCTACTAAGAAACATTGATGTATATATGTAGAAGAGGGAAATTAGACCCATAGCCCTCACCATATTGAAACATCAACTTCCAGTGAAAGTAGACACAAAAATTCTCAACAAAATACTTGAAAAAAATCAGACAGACCCCAACAATAAGATCATCCAACATGACCAAGTTAGATTGATACCAGCGATGCAGGCATGATTCAATATATGTAAATCATTAGATATTATAAAACACATAAATTTATTGAAAGACAAAAACACACAATCACCTCAATTGATGCAGAAAAGCCTTTGACAAAATCCAGCATCCCTTCATGCTTAAAGTCCTAGAGGGAAGTGGACTGGAGGGATCATTCCTCAATATAATCAAAGCCATATACAACAAACCCACAGCCAACATTATCCTAAATGGGGAAAAGTTTGAAGCATTCCCCTTTAAGGCAGGAACCTGGCAAGGCTGCAGCTTATTGTCACTCCTTTTCAATATATGCTTAAAATGCTTGCTAGAGCAATGTGGTGGTTTAAATGAGAGGATCCCCATAGGCTTTAAGTTTCAGATATTTTGTCTCCAGTTGGTGGCACTGTTCTTGGAGGTCTTAGAAGGTGTGGCCATGCTGGAGGAAGTATGTCACTGGGGGCAGGCTTAGTGAATTTAACAAGCCTTGTGGTCTCCAGTCTCTCTCTCTCTCTCTCTCTCTCTCTCTCTCTCTCTCTCTCTCTCCTTCCTGTGCTCATTGAGAGATGTGACCCTCAACCTGCTGCTCCAGTCCTGGCCTCCATACTTCCCACCACAATGGACTGGAACCGTCAACCTTAAGCTCAAATAAACTCTTCCTTTTATAAGTTCCCTTGCTCATGGTGGTTTTATCACAGCAACAGAAAAGTGACTAATAACAATTATTTGGTACCAGAGAGTGTGCTGTTGGCTGTGAAGAACCTGGCTATGTGGATGTTTGGAGAAATATGGAAGATTTTGGAACTTTGGGCTAGAAAAGCTGTTGAGTACTGTAAGCAGAGTTTAATGGGCCATTCTAGTAGAAGCTTGGAAGAAATCATTGCTGCAAAAAAATGTAGTTCCAGAGGAAAATAAAGACTTAGGCAGCAACTGGGATATTTTGGCAGAGTCTGGCAGCAGTTTGCCCACAGCCCAAATGCATGCCTGATGCTAAGTTGAAAAGCAATGGACTAATGTCTTTGGCAGAGGATATTTCAAGATAGCCTAATGTAGAAATGGTGGTGTGAATAATAATGGTGAATATTGTACAGATCTACAGTGAAGAAGAGTAAATGGGGCAGAAAGAAATGCAGAATATACAATTTGGATCTGAAAACTACACTACAAAGATTAAAGGTGGGGCCAAGGCATGTGAAAGAGAGATTCCTTTTGCTAAGGAGATTAAAGTGATTAAGGAGAGGTCTAGATATTTACAAGTAAACAATGGAAAAAGTGAGATTAAAGTGATTAATGAGGGGCCTCAAGATTTACAAGTAAACAAAATAGAAATAATACCTTCAGGGCAAGACCACACCCAGCTAATCCTCCAACTTTTGAAAGGAGAATACTGAGAGGGTTTTCTGCTCCAACAAATTCAGGGCAGAGAAAAGTTGCAAATGTGGTTGAAATAGGCCAGGGTCCATCCCAAATTTGCAGCCAAACTTGGTAGTTTAATTCACGTGGTGCTGGCTTTAGAGGCATGAAGTTTGCAAGAGTGAAGGTGTCTTCAGTTATTCCTCCACAGTTTCAGAGAGCTGTCAAGGTCAGGTAGAGTGCAGCAGGGGCGTCCCTGAATAAAGAAGGCCCTGATAGGCCATTGCATGAAGCTGTGAATGTGAAGTCTGGTTGGCAGTGGAGACCCCAAGAAGACATTTGAGATGCCGGACCTGTGAGATATTTGCCAAGGAGAGCCGCATACAGGGAGTGGTACCAGCCTAAGAAAGAGATGTATGTTGCAAGCAAAGCTGGAAGAGCTGAGCCATCTAAGCCCTTTGGAAGTCAAATCTCAGAAGTTGTACATGGAGCTACTGGACTTGGTGTTTGCTCTGCAGGTTTTTGGTCTTGTTTTGGCCCAGTATTTCCTCACTATGCCTCTATTCCTCCCTTTTGGAATGGGAATGTGTATTCAGTTCAACTGTACTTTGGGAGTACGTAATTTGCCTTTTGATTTTACAGGAGCTTACAGTTAAGAGATTGGCCTGTATCTCAGAAGAGATTTTGGACTATAGACTTGAATAATTGAGACCGCTAAAGATTATGGATACTTTTAAGGCTGGACTAAATGCATTTTGCGTTCTATATGGCCTATGGGGGCCAGGGAGTGGAATGTGGTGGTTTGAATGAGAGTGTCCCCCCATAGGCTTTAAGTATTCAGACATTTTGTCTTCAGTTGGTGGCACTGATCTTGGAGGTTAAGAAGGTGTGGCCATGCTGGAGGAAGTACATTATTGGGGGCAGGCTTAGTGAGTTTAACAAGCCTTGCAATCTCCAGTCTCTCTCTCTCTGCTTCCTGTGCTCATTGAGAGATGTGAACCTTAGCTTGCTACTCGGGCCCCGGCCACCATGCTTCCTGCCACAATGGACTCTGATTCCCTGGAACTGTCAATCATAAGCTCAAATAAACTCTTCCTTTTATAAGTTCCCTTGCTTATGGTGGTTTTATCATAGCAACAGAAAATGACTAATACAAGCAATAAGGCAAGAAAGGGAAATCAGAGGAGTACTAATTGGAAAAGAGGAAGCCAAACTATCTCTTTTTGCATACAATGTGGTAGTTTATCTAAGGGATGCTAAATACTCCACCAGAAAAGTCCTAGAAATGATTAAGAGTTTCGGTAAAGTGGTGGGATACAAAATTACCCTGCAGCTGGAGAGATGGCTCAGCAGTTAAGAGCACCTACTGCTCTTGCAGAGGGTTTGATTCCCAACACCCACATGGTGGCTAAGAATCATCTTTAACTCCAGTTTCAGGGGAAGCTGACAGCCTCTTCTGACCTCTGCAGCACTGTGGGACACGGGTGCACCTACCTATATGCATGTAGTGCACGCATATACAGAATAATAATAATAATAAAAAAACTAGAAAAATCAGTAGCCTTTCTTTACACCAACAACAAGCAATTGAAGAATGAATATAAGGAGATCCTCCCAATCATATTAACATCAAAAACAATCAAATACAAATACTTTTGTTAGGAACAAACCTAACAAAAGACACCAAAGATCTCTACAACAAAAATTTAAACCCCCAAAGAAAGAGATTGAAAGGTGGAAAGACCTCTCATGCTCATGGATTGGAAAAATTAATACACTAAAAATGTCCATTCTACCCAAATTAATACACAGATTCAATCAAATCTCAATTAAAATCCCCATGAGTTTCTTCAAATGCTCAGAAAAAAATTCTTAAATTCATAGGGCAAAACAGAAGACCCTAAATAGCCAAAGCAACCCTGAGCACAAAGAGCAGTGTGTGTGGGGGGATCATTGTACCAGAATTCAAACTATAGCACAGGGCTATAATCTTAAACATATCCTGGTACTGGCATAAAACCAGACTTGTAGACCAATAGAACAAAATCGAATTCCAAATTGAGCACATATAATTTTAGCACCTCATATTTGACAAGGGGCCAAGAAGACTCAGTGGAGGAAAGATAGCATCTCTAGCAAATGGTGCTGGCAAAACTGGATCACCACTTGTAGAAGAATAAAATTAAACCACTATCTCTTGTCCTGTATAAAATCAACTCCAAATAGATCAAAGACCTCAACATGAAACCCAAATCTCCAAAGGTGATAGAAGAAAAAGTTGGCAGCAACTTACAAGGCATAGGTGTAGGAAAAGACTTTCTTTTTTAATGCTTTCATTTCTTTTTTTAATTTTTTTAAAATTTTTATTTATTTTTGTATGTGTATGAATGCACTCTCTGCATGTAGGTTTGTATACCCGTGTCATGCAATGCCGTGGAGGTCAGAAGAGGGTCTTGGATTCCCCTGGAACTGGAGTTCTCCTGGAATTGAAGTTAAAGACAGTTCTTAGCCACCATGTGGGTGCTGGGGATTGATCCCTGGTCCTCTGCAAGAGCAGTCAGTGCTCTTAACCACGAGGCTATCTCTACAGCCCCAATGCTTTTATTGATATTTTGTGTATTTCAGACATCATATCTCAGTTCAGTTTAGACATATTCCCTTCCCCCATCCCACCCCAGATCATGCACTCTGCCATAACTATCCTGCATCTTACTCTCAGTCTTTTTTTATGTTTAGGAATTCACATTTTCCTCCTTTAATTTTACATTATACTAAAATATGCATATATACTTTCTATTCATATACAGTAATTACAGAGTCTGAAAGTAAGTGATGGGTGGATCTAAATCAGAGAGCAGCTGTGCAGGAAATAAGGTCAACAATTGACAAATGGGACCTCATTAAACTCAAAAAGCTTCTGTGCAGCAAAAGAAATAATCAGAGAAGTGAAGAGAAAACCCATAGAGTGGGAAGAAACCTTCCTGGCTGATATATCTGACAAAGTATTACAATTCCAACTTATATAAAGTACTCAAAGAACAAAGAAGAAAACAAATGGCTCACTCACGCGAAAAATGGAGTAAAGAGCTCAACAGATACTTCACAAGGGAGGAAATAAAAATGGCTGAGAAACATATTAAAAAGTGTTCAACATCGCTATTAATTAATGAAATGCAAATTAAAACCATTTTGAGATTTCATCTCACTCAAGTTAAAACTAGCTATTATCCAGAAAACAAAGGATACCAAATGCTGGAGAGGTTGTTGGGAATGGGGAACACTCGTCCACTGCTGGTGGGAATGTAAACTCATACAGCCACTATGGAAATCAATGTGCGAACCCTTAAAAGATTCAAAATTAGCCTACCACCTGATCCAGTCATACCACTCCTGGGCATATACCCACAAGACTCATCCTACCACAGAGACACATGCACTTCCATGTTTATTGGAGCTCTCTTCACAATATCGAAGAGCTGGAACCAACCCACATAACCATCAACTGACAAGTGTTTAAAGAAAATGTGATATATCTACACAATGGGGATCTATGCAGCAGTAAAGAAAAATGACATCATGAAATTTGCACATAAGTGGCTGGAAGAAGATATTATGGTAAGTGAAATAACACAATCCCTGATAAACAAAGGAAGAATGGTATCTCTAATTTGTGAATGCTAACACCAAGTACTTAGTTGTAAGGCAAATTGAGCAATGTCAATGTTACATTCATCTTTATCTGAAAGTAACTGTGCTCTTATAATTTGAATCCCTTAACAGGCTCTAGAGTTAACCTACCAGTTACTTTCAGACTTTGTAATCTTGGCATATGAGTGGAGGGTATGTATGATATTTTGGAGTAATAGGAAATTAAAAGGGAAAAATGTGAATCCTGAATTATGATTTAGAAATAACATGCAGTTTATTTTCAGATGACATAATTTTAGTATAGGTATGACACACCCACACACCCATACCCACACACGCACACACACACACACACACACACACACATAAACACACACACACACACACACATTATGTTGAAGCAATACAAATTGGAGGGAACAACAACAAAAAATTTTGGGACAAAGGACCGACTGAAACAGTAAAGTTATCCCCAAAACAATAATCCTCTTCTTTGAAACATTTTAAAAAGCCTCAGAAAAAGATACAAGATATATATGGTGGGGTGGGTCACATGGAAAGAGAAATGAGTCTAAATTGGACTGAGAAATTATGTATGAAATGCAAAAACTTCAATAAAATATTCTAAAAATTGAAACTGTAAGCAGTGGGGAGAAGGAGCCCTAGAAGTGGGGATAGAACTATGCAGGGGGTAATGGAGAAATGAGGGAGCTTTCACTAGGAATGAGGCAGGATAACTGAGGAGAAAGAAGGAGAGATAGGTAACACACTACGGATACATAAAAAACAATGATACATAATATGGAATATATATGTACATATTTTAATGTATTTATGGCACATCAGGTGATAATCCCCTAAAGAGCAGTGGACTACCTAAGAAAAGACACCTTTTCAGGCAAGGGAAATCTGCATCAAACAATTGTTAGAGATTCTCCCAAAACTAAAGTCTAGTACCATTGCCCTTGGTTGCCTCTCAGAATTTGAAGGTAGGACACTTTTGTTGAAGATACCACATATTAAAGCACATGACCTGGAGTATTTGTGCTGGAAAAGACCCAGAAGCCTCCTCCCTGAAGAGTAACTTAGAATTTTGGAGAAGGTGATTGTATTAGTCAGGGTTCTGTGAAGAAACAGTATCAATAGAACAGATATCTATCTATCTATCTATCTATCTATCTATCTATCTATCTATCATCTATCTATCTATCTATCTATCTATCTATTATCTATCTATCTATTGATTTGCTCATGGGATAGAGTCCAAGTAGTCCAACAATTGCCATGCTGTATGGGAGAGGCTGAGAACATAGGCAGTTGCTCAGTCTACGATGGTGGATGTCTCAGTACTACCAATCCACTGCAGAAGGACTGATGGATTCCGGGATATCTGCCCATCTCAGTCTATGCTGGGATCCAAAGAGTTGAACAAAGCAGCAAGAGAAACTCACCAGTGAGAGAGAAGGCAAGCAGCAGAAAAAAGGGACCAGCTCCCTCTGCCATGGCATTTTATACCTGCTGCCAGCAGAAGGTAACACCCACATTTAGGGTGGTCCATCTGGCTTGAGATAATCCAATCTGAAGATCTCTTTCTCATATTTGTTCATCCATAGCCCAATCCAGTTGACACCCAGAAATAACAGGATTAACCATCACAATGATAATGGAGGGTGTTAAATGAAAAAATGAATTCAATATTCCAGCTGTAAAATCTAGAAACCAGAATCTCATCCATAATAGTACAATAATAGCATTTTTTATTTGGTGGTGACCAGTAACTATCTAATTGGCCTTAAGGCATGTGTAATAGGAATGAATTCATTCTTACAATTCATTCATTGCAGCTTTCACCCAGATCAAAGAAGTTTCTTTTTTATAGTAGATGGAGAGTATTACATAGATCTACTTCTGGTCAAAATTCAGATAATAAATGATCATGAGGTGCCCAGCTTTCACTGACACATCTATAAAGCAAACCCTATTCCTATCAGTCAAGAAAAGACATGGAAGCAAATCTATCAAGTATGACTTCAGTACCTTAGTGGTGTCTCCAGGAATATATGGCATGAGAATAATTAATCACAAGATATGTACCTTAGTAAAGAAGGAAAATCTGATTTAATAAACCAGACAGGCAGAGTTTTTAGATTAGCATGCACATTTAGCCAACAATCCAACAAAAAAAATGAGGAAAATGAAGGAACTTGAAAAACTTAGACATAAACTGATTTCATTTCTTTGTGCATAACCCCTAATTTCCTTTAATTTTCTCTTATATCTAAGGTTAGTTCTTTCATCTTATCTCCCTAAACTTTTTCTTCTAAACATTAATCAACCGAACTTTTATCTTCCTTTTCTAGACCTTAAAGTTTCTCCTAATAAATATTAAGATCTTTAAGAACTCATCTTTTCCATGAGCCAGTTCTATAGAACTCTATATACATTAAGCTGGGAAAGAAGAATTAAGAACTCTAATAAAATTTCTATAAATTAAAAAAAAAACTATATGTAAATTTAGACTATTTTCCACTTATCATCAGCTGATTTCACTCTTGGGAGGTTGTTAGTTTTTCCCCTCTCACATGAATACTCATAATTTTAACTTAAATCTTGGCACTTTTCTTGCCTCTACCAGGAGAACAATTATCTAAAATTTCTCTGAATCTTGAATCAGGAAATGCTCAAATGTATAGTCAAGGACCTTCTATATGAACATCTTCTCTTACTTTATACTAGCCCTAACAACAATGCTATCTGCCAACAAAGAAACCCAGTTGATATTTAAATCTGATTTCTTAAGTCCTTAACCCATACTTCTTTTCTTGGTTGTGCCTAAGACAAATACCATCTTGCCATTAATTTCATCAGAAGTCACTGGCTTCTGTGCTTTGTTTCTTAAATTTGCCAGTTTCAGTGTGCTTCTTTGAGCCTTCCTCTGTGGAGAACAACATGATATCTGAATGGCAGTGTCCCTGGGATTTACTAAAATTTCCTTCTCATTGCCTCCATCAAGCCATAAAAAGATAAATTTCATTTGTGATTATGTTCAGAGAATATTAACAGAGAGCCAGAATTCATACTTTCCTTAGAGATCAAGGAAGATTATAAGAAATAATTTAATTTAGTTGTTTCAGCCATATCGGTTATCAAGGGACATATGGCTGCAGAAGAAACATTGCAACCATGCAAAGAAGAAAAGACTCTCTTGACAAACAGACATTATAATCTTATTCTAGACTCCTTAGAGATGAAAACTGTATTTCCAGACTTCACAGGATATTGCATTAATATGCTACACCTATTTTTCTGATTGTCACATTTCTTCATGAAGAACTACTAAATAGCAGAGCATCTTTCTTGGGAACCACAAAGTAAATAGGCCTTCTGAAACATGAACACTCTCAAACCTTTTCTCTAAGAACCTTGCTTACATATGAAGGAACTGGTCCAACCTTGGATTTTTAGTTCAATTTAATTAAACAATGAAAAATATAAAACGTATAGGATCAAACTTGACCTTATTGAAATGCTTATTCTTCTTGTCTAGAGCAATATCCATAACCAAAACTAACTAAAAAATCTTGTTGGCCAGGCGTGGTGGCTCCCACCTTTAATCCCTGCACTCAGGAGTTAGAGACAGGTGGATCTCTGGGAGTTCAAGGCCAGCCTGGTCTCGAGAGTGAGTTCCAGGCCAGCTGGAACTATGGGGAGACCCTGTCTCAAAAAAAAAGACCAAAAAACAAACTTGTCATTGATTATGCTCAGCTAATTCTAGATTATCAGTTTGACATGATGGTGTTCTCTGGGCACAGACATTACTAGTCACCTAGAACACATGACATTTATCATCAGCTGATTTCACTCTTGTGAGGTTGTTAGCTTTTCCCTCTCACATGAACACTCACAATTTTAAGTTAAATCTTGGCACTTTTCTTGCCTCTACCAGGAAAACAGGATATGAAAATAGTAAATAATGCCAATCTTTTTTAGATTTTCATAGAGAAAATACATCTATAGATGGTTCTACATAAATACTTTCTTCTTAGGTGAAAATAATAAAGACCTAAAAAATTATTAAGAATATCTGGCAATCCGATTAATTATGGAGATGATAATCCTGGTAGGGTGAAGATCTCAATATGTACTTTTTCATTAATTAGATAACCTTCGTCAAGTGACAGAATGATGAGAAGAGTCCAAGAAGTCAAATAATGGGCACACAATGGGGAGACCTTACCTGAAAGCAGATATTGTATAATTATATATTATATATATATATTATATATTATATATATATAGCTGTCTGTGTAAGCTCTGCTGCAACCCAACCTCATGTGTTCAATAACAGTCATTTTCTTTCATTTCCCCTGTTTCTACCTCAGGAACAAATTGAGAAACTGAAATACAGTTCCCAAACTAGTAAGATAAACTAACCAGCTTTGTTTCCACATCTCCATGATCCTCTGGAACCGGTTTCAAAGTAAAGCTTTATGAATTTTTGTTGCCTTTAAGTTTCTGCCAAAAGCAAGTTATTGGTTTTAATAACACAGAGTATTTGAATGTATCCTCTAGCTAAACTTTTGAAGTTTCAGAAAATAAGAGTTCCAAGACAGAAATTACAACAGATTTACTATGAGGATTTTTATGAAAAGTGAATTCAAATGTTTAATTAATTGAAATTTTTGAATTCCATAAAATATATTTTGATCACATTTAGATCCCCTTGCTTATTTGCACTTTAATTTTTGGTGTTGGGTTCATCCACTGGAGTCCTATGAACCTACTAAGAGTCTCACCCTTAAAGAGACTGAATCTTATCTTCTTTCTCTTCATGAATTGCAAATAGTTCTTCAGGTTGAGTTGTGGTTTCCTACCATTTCCCCACCTCTATGCAGAGATCTTGTTAAGCTTGAGATTACATGGCACATTTCCCTGATGTTACCATTATCTTGGCCTAATTTTTCTAGTAATTTTGTGATGGACAGATATTTACTCTCATCAAATAACTTTGGAATGAATTGAAATGATTTTATAGATCTTACTATTATTCTAATCATGTATTATATCATATTTGTTGATTTACATATTAAGCCATCCTTACATCAATGGAATTAATTCAGCTAGATCCAATAATTCACTAGGAAAAAAATAAATAATAGAAGGACAAATAATCAAAAGAGAAAATACCACAATATTAACACAATGTCCAGACATATACTTCAATAATAATTTAATGTGAATGGTCTAAATTCCCCCAAAAGGAGACAGAGGCTAACAGCCTGAATTTGAAAACAAGATCCATCCCATTGCTTTCTCCAACAAACACACTTCACCTCAAAGATAGACAGTACCTTGTGGTAAAAACGATGGAAAAAGTTATTACAAACAATTTGAACCAAAACACAGGAAGGCACATACTCCAATATCCGAAAAAGATTTCAAACTAAAATTATTCAGAAACAGTAAGGAGGGTCTCTTCATTCTTTTCTTTTTTTTTTCCTTTTTTAATTGTTATTAAAGTTTTTCCATAATTCTTACATCATTTCTCAATCGAATCTAAAGTCACTTCCCTTTCGATGACCTCCACCCTACCCAAGTCCCGGCACTCTGCCATACATGTCCTGAATCTTTTTCTTAGACTTTCCAGAGTTTTTTTTTCCCACTTCTTTGGTTGATATTGTTCTCTCCTACTTGTATTGCTTCTCTATATATATACATATATAGATATGAATATGTATATGAATTCATATACATATATATGTATATGAATATAACTATGTATATACATACATATCACTTGAATTGGAAGACTTTTTTTTCCTGCAAGATGTCATATTTTCCTTAAAGGAGTGCTTGAAGTCTCCTCCTTGGCAAGCTCAAACAACCATCAATCCTGCACTTGTGCTCCACATTGGGGTCTTTCCCTCCCATAGTCCCCCAAATGAATTCCAGTAAGCATGAATCCTGTCTTGATCCCCCTGCACTTGCCTGCATGATACAGCTGAGGTACTCCAACAATGGCAGTCCATATTCTGATGAGACCAAATTCCCATTACCTGCTTAGTTCAAAAGCTGGATATCTCAGCAGTCATCAGTCCACATTGGAAGGTTAAAAAGCTGTATCTCATGTCCGTGAGGAGTGCCCAAAGCAGTGGTAGCCACAGAGGAGATGCACCTGCCTGTAAGAATTGATGACGGGTCAAAAACAGTGCTCTCTCTCTCTCTCTCTCTCTCTCTCTCTCTCTCTTTTGTCTTTTTACTAGGATCGCAAGTTTTATGTCTGCATTACAGTTTCTCTGGTCTTACTAATTATTTCTGGTTGTACTTTCCTTCTGGATGCTTACAGCCACACAGTTAGCCCAGATTATCCATTTTTTTTTCTTGAATTCAGTCGAGGATCTGGTCCTCAGTGGTCTCTTTGGGTTTTTATTGGGGGGAAGGTGGAAGCCCCTTGTTTCTTTCAGCTGCTCATCCACCAGTTCCATCCACTTGAGGACAAAATCAGGTCTTTCTAGACCAGGCTTCCTTTTTTTGAAGCATGAGCAGACTTTCCTCTTTATAGACTGGACACTGGCTGAAGTCCCATTAGTGGCTCTCCAAGACCTCCGCGAACAGGAAGACTGGTGACCCACTTCTGCAGGACATTTCAAGGGATGCCCCCATGCATAATCCCCTAAGACTTGGTGCACCTATAAGTGTAAGGAACAAAGTTATCCCCCAGGTCCCTTGGCCAAATTGGTATGGATGTCAAGTATGGTCGTTAGCACCCAGAAAAGCTAAGTTGTGACGTTGCATCTATATCAACATTGTATCATTTGGAAAAAAAACTGAATGTTATTTCCATGTCATATTTCTTGATTCATATCTTTCCGTTTACTCTAAAAGATGCACACACACCCTCCATCATATATTAAAACTCCACGGTCTGAAAATAAGTGTTAGGCTAGCTCTAGAACCTGTGTAGGGATTCCCCAAAAAAGAGCACAGTTGTCTTTAGATTGTGAGGAATATAACTTTAACGTTGCTCATTTTGTCTTACTAGGTACTTGGTACTAGCCTCCACAGATGAGGGATATCATTCCTCTTTTGTATTTTTGGGACTGTGCTACCTCGCTTAGCATAAAATCTAGTTCCATTCATTTACCTGCAAATTTCATGATGCCATATTTCTTTACTGCTGCATAGTACTCCACTGTGTAGATGTACCATGTTCTGGTTTGTCTTCCACTGCTGTGACAAAATACTCTGACTGACACCAACTTGGGGAGGAAAGGGTTTATTCAGCTTACATCTCCTGGGCCACGGTTCATCACTTAGGTAGCTCAAGGCAGGAACTCAGGGCGGGAACCTGGAGGCAGGAGCTGAAGAAAAGGCCAGGGAGGAATGCTGCTTACTGGCTTGATCCCTTGGCTTGCTCCCCTGGCCCATGCCTAGCCTGTCCTCTTATATGGTACACAACAACCTCCCCAGGGTGGCAACACCCATGGTGAGCTGGGCTCTCCCACATGGCTCAACAATCAAGACAATACTCCACAGATGTGCCCATAGGCCAGTCCAATGGAGCCAACTCCCCAATTGAGGGTCCCTCAACCAAGGTGTGTCAAGTTGACACTAAAACTATCCAGCACATACCACATTTTTTCTATCCACTCGTTGGTTGAGGGGCATTTGGGTTAGTTCCAGCTCTTCTCTGTTGTGAAGAGAGGTGCAATAAATATGACTGTACATGTGTATCTGCAGTAAGAAGAGTCTGATGGATATATACCCAGAAGTGGTATGGCTGATTCAGGTGGTAAGTTCATTTTGAGTCTTTTAAGTGTTCTCTGTGGTGGTTTGAATGAGTGTCCCCTGTAGGCTGTAAGTATTCAGACATTTGTCTCCAGTTGGTGGCACTGTTTTTGGAGGTCTTAGAAGGTGTGGCTGTACTGGGGGAAGTGTGTCACTGGGGGCAGGCTTAGTGAGTTTTAACAAGCCTTGTGGTCTACAGTTGTTCTCTCTCTGCTTCCTGTGCTCTTTTCGAGATGTGACCCTCGGTTTGCTGCTCCAGTTTCCAGCAGCCACACCTCCCACCACAATGGACTCTAATTCCCTGGAACCGTCTATTGTAAGCTCAAATAAACTCTTCCTTTTATAAGTTCCTTGGTCATGGTGCTTTATCACAGCAACAGAAAAGTGACTATACATTCTCCAATCTGTTTTCCATAGTGGTTGTACAAGTTTGCATTCCACCAGCAGTGGATGAGTGTTCCCCTTTCCCCACAACCTCTTCAGCATTTGGTATCATTTGCAGGGGTCACACTGGGAGTCTTAGCCAGCCCAGGACCCACGAGACTGGCTGGATCGAGGAGGGTCAGGTGTGTCTGCTCACCCTTTCCACAGCCTCCCTGTCCCAGGAGACAATAAGATGCAACAGGGAGCCAAGTCAAGCAAGGTCTCGTTTATTGTGGGTAACGCAGCGGTTTACAAAGGCAAAAACCACAAAGATGTTTCTATGGTGCCAAGCAGGCAGCCAATTGTTTCAAAGGGCCAGGTAGCACACAGTCTGTATGTAATGATTATTCCATAGAACTTAATGGGAGACAGGTACTGATCGTGAGCTGACCAGGAGTAGGGAAGTACCTCTGAGCCTATCAGAATTCCACTTTTTCTTCCTCCCCTTTTCAGTTCATGGTCATCACTATGTACTTACAATGGTTTACATGACTCTTTTGCTGAAGTTATTTGGTAGGCGGGGGACAGTCAGTGAAACTCGAGCCAGGCGTAGAGATTTCCAACAGGCCACACTTTTAGAGAGCCTGTAAGGCCCAACATCTCCCCCTTTTTGTTTTGTATGGGGGAGGTGGTCAGCATGGCCCCTGTGGTAGGTTGTCTGAGCTTCCCTCTACTAGGCTTACCAATCATCGGGAGTTAAAGGCAGCTTTTGGCCCAACTCCTGTCTTAGGTTGTCTAGGGGTAGTCAGATCTTACCCGTCATTGGGTGCCATGTGTCTCCTACCCTCCCCCTCTTCACCACCCTGTCCCCTGTCTTAAGTTGGCCTCTCTTTGAGGACCCTTACCCGTCGTTGGGGCAAAAGAGTGGGCAGGGGGTTTTATCAGGGCCATATCTGGCTCGCAGCATCATAAGTTGAATTTCCTGGGCCTTGTTTTGTATCAACCGAGTCAACCTGTTAAAGATGCAGGGTCCAATGGTGCAAGCAAGTAATATTATTATAAGTGGGCCAGCTAAGGCCAATAAAAGAGTTGTTAACCAAGGTGACCGGTCAAACCATTGGCTGAACAAGCCCTCGTCATAATTAAGTCGCCTATCTTCTATTCCCTTTCGAATCTCATCCAGATTTTTTGTAATGATCCCTGAGTGGTCTGCATAAAAGCAGCACTCCTCCCCCAATGCTCTGCAAATCCCCCCCTTGTTCAAGGCTTAGGAGATCCAGTCCTCTCCGATTTTGGAGGACTACTAATTCTAGGGAGTCTAGGGATATTTTTGAAATACATGAGAGTAGTTTCCACCCTATCGAGATTGACATCAATCTGCATCCTGAGCTCCCGATACTTAGTATTCACCAGGACCAGAGAGGCCCCTGAGAGACTGACTCCCACTGCCCTGAGCCCCAGAAGGGAAATGACCACAAGTGCAGTAATGAATTCCCTCTTTTCCTTGTGGTTACCCTGCCTGGCAACTATTTCTTCATTAGAATGATATAATACATGGGGCATCACTGCCACCATAGCACAGGTATCATTGCCCTGTTTAAGAACTGCAGTTCTATGCAGTTCTGAATGTTGACATAGCCAATATATTCCCTGTTCTGAGGGTATTATCCATTCATCATCATCAGTATCACCAGTAACATTCTGACATCCTTCCCATGTTGAGACTTCTAAGGCAGATGTTATACAAGTGAAATTTGTTCCTGGAGGGATAAGGTCAGCCCTGTTCCTTTAATATTTTGTTTTGCATTAGACCATCAGGGGCTCCATCTACAATCTGAGGACGTGTTTTTCTTCATAAAATTCCCAGTATACCCTAGGGTTTCATAGTATGGTGGCTCGGGAATAAGGCACAGCCAGCATGACTCTGTTAACTGAGGCCTGGTCTCATTCAGGGCTTCATAAGCTATCTCTACTCCTGCTTCCCAGGGGCTAGTTTTGTTCCCAGCTTTACCGTTGTTGTGTCCTTTTCCCTTTCCTTTGCCCTTACGTTTTCTCTTGGTGGTGTGAGGTTGGAGGGTGCTATTTACTGTTGGTGGTAGGCTTGTTATAGTTTTTGTTTTGTTGAGGGTTGGGTTTGGGGCATCTGGCCCCACCTGAATCTCAATAGCAATGGGATTCACTTGTCTCCTGATGGAGAACATTACTCCATTATCATAACCATCTTGGTATATTCTAAGGCCCCATATCATTCCAATTTTCCAGCTCTCTTCCTTTTTTCCCTCGTCAGTGAATGTCACCTGAATGGAGTTACATTGCAAGGGTTCACAATCTTTTCCCATTATTTTTATCACCTTAATAGGAACTCTATGTTGGGTCCAATATCCGGATCCAGTGGTCTCACACCCCCAAGACTTACAATAAAAATCCTCTGGCCCACCACAGTCAGATATCTGTTGTGCAGTTCGTCCACTCCCAGGACACACATATATGGGGTAATCTTGAATCACTTCTCCATGTCCCTTGTATAGGCAGTGGTCAATTTGCTAATAGTCACTGCCCCAGTTTCCTCGGGCCAGGTCACAAAGGTCAAAGTAAAGTGGTGGACACCATGTTGATGGCACTGTGTCCTTTGTGGTGGAGTTGAGGACTCGTCTGGTTGCAAGGTCACTTATTATCCATGTCACCCTTTGTGGATGGTTGGCGTTAGGGTCCTGTGCCTCTTTCACCATTGTTGCCATCCATGTGGTCATTAGCAGTCTCAGGAACCATGCCACCTGTGAACAAGAAAAGACATAAGAACTCTTCAAGGGTTTGTAGCCCTTGGATTTAATTATGTTATCGTTTCCTTTTCTGAGGAGGTCGGTAGGAACTTTAAGTTCCTTGCTGGTATCCAGATTGGTGCTTCTTCCCCAATAAGATATACACATCCAAAGCCTCTCCCCATCGTGATTAATAGGTCTGGGCCTTTCCATTGGTGTGTTAAAGGGTCTTTCCATTTGACCTTTACTTGGGGGTTAAGGCGTGCTTGTCCCCAATGTTTTTGGAACCTAGATTACGTCATGTCCTTGGAAAAATTTAACATATTTATGGTGAACAGGCTTTCACCAACTGCAGGTGGGGGCTTACTCCCCCTTTTTGTTTTTGTAATTGCTCCTTGAGACATTGATGGTTTCTTTCTACAATAACTTGCCCTTGGGGGTTATAAGGAATTCCAGTAGTGTGTTTAATTCCCCATCTTTCAAGAAAGTTTGCAAGGGTCTTAGAGGTAAAGCAAGGCCCATTGTCAGTTTTAATCTGACTGGGCAATCCCAGCGTTGCAAATCATTGAAGGAAGTGAGACTGGGCGTGTTTGGCTCTTTCTCCAGTGTGGGCCGTGGCCCAGCAGGCTCTAGAATGGGTGTCAATGGACACAAAAAACATATTTAAGCTTTCCAAATGCAGCAAAATGAGTGACATCGGTTTGCCAGAGAGCATTAGGTCATAAGCCTCGAGGATTAACTCCTTGGGGTTAAAACAGGGGTACCTTAAGGAAGGGCTGGCAAGATTTACACATTCGAACACTTTTTTTCAATTCTTTTATAGGCACCTGTGGGAAATTTTGGTGTAGACCTCTCCAATTTACATGGGTTAGCTTATGAAAGTCTGACCTGTTAAAATGTTAGGCCCTGAGGCCAGCTGATCTGCCAGGGCATTGCCCATAGATAAGAAACCTGGGAGACCCGAGTGTCCCCTAAGGTGTTGAAGGTATATTGGGGCAATTCTTCCTTCTAAAAGGGCCTTAAGCTCTACCATAAGAGGGGAGATTGGGTTACTGTCAAGCCTAATGTGGACCTGTGGTAAATGAGGTAGAAGGTTGGCCACATATAAACTGTCAGTGAAGAGGTTGCAGGACTCCCGAATGTCCTGCAGTGCCATTATGACTGCTAACAATTCCTTATATTGGGCGGATCCTTGGCTTGGATGGAATCTTTTTTTTTTTTTTTT
>VZQC01001693.1:1998787-2111287 GCA_009823505.1 Rhizomys pruinosus
GCAGAGGCGGCAGATGCCTGCCCAGGTAACTACCCCCGCCCGCACCAAGGTGCAGACCTCTAGCACTGGCCCCTCTGGTCCCAGCGCAAAAGAGACGTAGGACGGTCCCGCCCACGGCCCCCTACCTGCGGCAGAGGCGGCAGATGCCTGCCCAGGTAACTACCCCCGCCCGCACCAAGGTGCAGACCACTAGCACTGGCCCCTCTGGTCCCAGCGCAAAAGAGATGTAGGATGGTCCCGCCCACGGCCCCCTACCTGCGGCAGAGGCGGCAGATGCCTGCCCAGGTAACTACCCCCGCCCGCACCAAGGTGCAGACCTCTTGGCTGGAATCTTTGACTGGGTGGGGTGGAACTGTTCTCTCTAAAAGCCACATAGGCTGAGCCGGCTTGCCCTCCATCAGTGAAAATGCATGGTGCATGTGGTATGGGTTCCTTTATAAACAGAGAGGGCATTATAAGCTCTAGGGGGAATTTTTGCAGGAAGACTGCCCACCTAGAAGGTCTGAAATGACAATCCAATTTTCCCATGAAGTCTTCTAAGGAAATAGCTAGGTATGAATTGTTGCGAGCCAGCCATTCAACATCTGTCAGTCTGTACAGGAGGATGATATCATGTGGATCTATCCCATAGTGTCTCTGCGCCTGAGTTCTTCCCCCTTATAATACCATCTTCCAGCTGGTCTGTTTGAGAATATACTCGAGGTGTACCAGCCATGGATGTATGTATCCATTCCAAAGGAGCCCCCTCCTGGGTGATGACTGCTGTAGCCAGGTTCTGTCCTGTAAGGACCCAAAGGTATAGAGGGCATTCCGTAGAATACCTTCTCAGAGAACAGTGATGTAAAGCATTTTGAAAGATCTCGAGAATTTTTTGGTGTTCTGGGGTGAGAGAGATTTCCTCCTGAGGACTCTTGTCTCTTAATAGAGTAAACAGTGGAACTAAAGTTTCTGTGGGGATGGCTACCCAGTGTCGGAGCCAATGATTTCACCAAGTAAGCTTTGGATTTGTGTTAGGGTAAGCCAGTTAGGTATTCTTATATTAGGTTTTATGGGACTAACTTGAGAAAGAGAAAGATGGGTACCCAGCACCTTAAAGGGAGGGACTCATTGAATTTTTTCAGGTGCCATCGTGAATCCTCCTTTAATTAATGTATGTGATATTGTCGCCAGGAACCCTGGAAGTTTATGAGGGTCCGGGTAGCCGATGATCAGATCATCCATGTAGAGGTACACTAAGGAGTCCCCTTGTGACAGCATGGGGGCCAGGAGGATGGTAAGATATTGCTGACAAAATGCTGAGCTATTGACCATTTCCTGTGGCAGTACCACCCACTCATATCGGTGGTCTGGCTGCTGGGAGTAATTGAGAGACGGCACCGAGAAAGCAAATTTAGCACAATCCTCAGGGTGCAGGGGAATGGAAGAAAGGCAAACTTTAAGATCAATTACAGCTATAAAGAAGTCTGTAGAGATCACAGAGATCCAAGGCATGCCTGGCAAAGGAGTCCCAACCAATTCCATTCTATCATTTACCTTCCTCAAATCTTGGATCATGCACCATGCTCCTGAAGCCTTGCAAATGACAAAGACAGGTGTATTCCAGGGACTCATAGTAGGGCAGATGTGCCCGAGTTTTAATTGTCCATCCGTTAACTGGTATAGGGCATCAAGTTTTTGTTGTGTTAGTGGCCACTGCTCCACCCAGACGGATTTTCCCGGTTTCCACAGTATGGGAGGAACCCGGGGGGCAGTGGCCCCTATGATTGGGGGTAAATTTTTACTTGTCCTTGCTTCTGGGTGTGATCTTGAGGAAGGTCGATTAGGGGATCTTCAAAGAAAAGTTTATGATCAGTGGTTAACACAGCATCCATTTGTCCCAACAAATCCTGACCTAATAAATTAGTTGTGAGGCCTTGGGCTACCAATAGCCTAATTTTTCCCTGGTCCCCGTCTGTGCCCATCCATTTCATGAGGGTGGAGTTTTCCTCAGTGCAGGAGTTTCACCCCACCCCCTGGACCAATGGGCCAGGAACCAAGGGCCAGGTTGCTGGGACTTCCTCCTTTCTCAGGACGGTTCTATCAGCCCCTGTTTCAATGAGGCATTGAAACTTAATGCCTCCGATGACTATAGACATTTGGGGGCGCAATTCCTCATATAGTGGTACTGTCCAATGAGCTCTTATTGGGGCTCTCATTCCCCTTGGGGGACCATGACCTCCTTGTGATGATGGGGCTGGAGGCTGCACCTGGCCTAGTTTAAAGGCTTGCCATCAATGTCAAATTTTGATCTACAGTCCTATTTCCAGTGTAATCCTTTTTGACACCTTGGGCACGGGGCGGGCACGGGCTGGTCCTTCCCCTCCCTCTTGCCTTCCCCAGGGGTTCCAGAGGGAAAATCACGCTTGAAGTGCCCTGCTGCCCACAGCCAAAGCAAAGCTGGCTGCACTCCGGAGCCCCGCCCACCTTGGTCCCTCCTAGAGCTTGGGTAAGTGCAGCAGTGAGAACTGAAGTTTGAGCTTTAATCGCCTGTGTGAAGGCCTGCGCTTTATGGCTTTGAGTTCCTATGTGTTGGGTTGCAATGATCCATGAGCTCATAGATCTGTCCTTTAATCCTGCACAGGCTAGACGGTGGTCCCCATTCATCCCCTCCCATATAGTCATCCTGACAAACTGGTCTAGGAGATTCCCCGGGGGGAGTTTGCATTGCATGCTCTTTTCAACTCTGTTGATAAACTCAGGAAGGGTTTCATGTGCCTTTTGTTTCATACCTGCCAGAGGGTTCTCTGACGGCCCAACGTTAAAAGCTTGGTCCATGCATCAATGCCACACTGTCTGACCTGGTCCCTGTAGGGGGCCGGTAATGCTGCCTGCTGTGTCCCCGTTGTAAACCCATCCCCTGTGCCGGCCAGCATTCCAAAGGTGACTGGGATGGGGGGTTTGCCTGAGCATTTGCCTCTCCCTGTAGACGGCATTCCTCCCTGAACAAAACCGTCCATTTGATAAATGGTGGGCTGGGGAGAACCGCCCTTGACAGGTCTAGCCAGTCTCTGGTAACACAGGGGTGGTATGCAATGTCGTGAAGCAGCGTCAGTGCCCAAGGTGAATTGGGGCCATCTTCGGCCACCGCTTTTTTAAGTTCCTTAAGATCTTTAGCTTCCCAGGCATACCAATCTAGGGGCCCGTTACCCCCGGGCACGAGGTTTACTGGAAAGGTGCAAAACAGAGGCTCATTAGGCTGTGGCGGAGCCTGCGGACTCAGTGCAGTACAAGGCACCTCGGCTAGGAGTTCCACCCTAAGGACCGTATAGGGTCCCTCAGTGCTTAGCCCCTCCACCTGCTTGCAAGGGGGTGGTCTCTCTGTGCCCGGATCCCCCAAAGCCTTTCTCTTTTCAACGAACTTATCCCATTCCTTTTCTCCCTCCACTTCAGAGTCTGCCGCCTCCCCCCCGCACTATCTCGCAGAGGAGGAGTGAGAGACTCTGGATAGAGCTTTCTTTTCTTTTTTTTTTTTTTTAAAGTTTGCCTTTTTTTTTAATTAATTTTATTTATTTCTGTATGTGTACAAATGTACTGTCTGCATGCAAATCTGTGCACCCGTGTCGTGCAATGCCGCGGAGGTCAGAAGTGGGCGTCGGATTCCCCTGGAGCTGGAGTTCTCCTGGAGTTGGAGTTTCAGACGGTTCTCAGCCGCCATGTGGGTGCTGGGGATCTTTCAAAGCTGTAATAGAAGGGTAGATACCTAAGGGGGTATCAATTCCAAAATGCCTCTCTCTCTCTCTCTCTAGCCAGCTTTTCCACTCTAGCCCAAGTGTGCCATGAAAAGAGATTTGCCCCTGTAACCCAGGGGGCTAGGGAAATGATTGTCTCCCAAATATTAAGGGCATTGGTGTCAGTTAGTTCAAGACTTCAGCATAAGGCGCAAAGCACTGAGGGCTGGCTCTTTCTTAGCTGACATTGCATTACCCATCTTAGGGTCTCACCTGTCCCTGATGTCTGATTGCCTCGATCAGCGTGGGGGGTCCCTTTGGTCGTGGGTTTGAGCCCCATGTTGGGCGCCAAGGTGTGGGGTTCGCACCGGGAGTCTTAGCCAGCCCTGGACTCGCGGGACTGGATGGATTGAGGAGGGTCAGGTGTGTCTGCTCGCCCTTTCCGCAGCCTCCCTGTCCCAGGAGACAATCGGACGCAGCAGGGAGCCAAGTCAAGCAAGGTCTCGTTTATTGTGGGTAACACAGCAGTTTATAAAGGCAAAAACCACAAAGATGTTTCCATGGTGCCAAGTGGGCAGCCAATTGTTTCAAAGGGCCAGGTAGCACGCAGGCTGTATGTAATGATTATTCCATAGAACTTAATGGGATACAGGTACTGATTGCGAGCTTTCCACGAGTAGGGAAGTATGTCTGAGCCTATCAGAACTCCCCTTTTTCTTCCTCCCCTTCCTTTTCAATTCGTGGTCATATTGCCCATTGTAGTTACAATGGTTTACATGACTCTTTTGCTGAAGTTATTCAGTAGGCAGGGGACAGTCAGTGAAACTCGGGCCAGGCTTAGAGATTTCCAACAGGCCACACTTTTAGAGAGCCTGTAAGGCCCAACAATCATTTGGGTTTTTTGATCTTGCCAGCCTTATCAGGGTGAGATGATATCTTAAAGTGGTTTTAATTTGCATTTCCTTAAATATTAGCGATGCTGAACAGTTTTTAAGATATTTCTCAGCCATCTCTATTTCCTCTTTTGTGAAGTCTCTGCTCAGCTCCATCTTTTGAGTGAGTCATTTGCTTTCTTCTTTTTTTTTTTTTTTGTTTTAGTGAGTAGTTTATACATTCTGGAGGTGAATGTTCTGTGGGATGAATCAGCAATGAAGGTTTCCTCCCACTCTGTGGGTTTTCTCTTCACTTCCCTGATTCTTTCTTTTGCTGTACAGAAACTTTTGAGTTTAATAAGGTCCTACTTGTCAATTGTTGACCTTATTTCCTGTGCAGTTGCTGTCTGATTTAGAAAGTCTTTTCCTACACCTTTGTCTTGTAAGTTGCTGCCGAATTTTCTTCTAACACCTTCAGAAATTTGGGGTTCAAATTGAGGTCTTTGATCCATTTGGAGTTGATTTTTGTATGGGGTGAGAGGTAAGGGTTTAATTTTATTCTCCAAGTTGTGATCCAGTTTTTCCAGCACCATTTACTGAAGATGCTGTCTTTCCTCTATTGAGTCTTTTTGGCCCCCTCATGAAATATAAGGTGGCTTAAATTGTATGTGCTCAAGTTTGGATCTTGAGTTTTGTTCCATTGATCTACTGATCTGCCGGTCTGTTTTTCTGCCACTACCAGGCTGTTTTTATGACTATAGCCCTGTATTATAGTTTGATGCCTGGTATAGAAATTCCCCCTGTATTGCTGTTTTCACTCAGGGTTGCTTTGGGTATTCAGGGTTTTTTGTTGTTCCATATGAATTTAAGAATGTTTTTACAAGCCTGTGAAGAAGGTCCCTAGGATTTTAATTGGAATTGCATTGAATATCAGTATATTAATTTGGGTGGAATGGACATTTTTACTATATTAATTTTTCTAATCCATGAGCATGGGAGGTCTTTGCATTTTCTGATGTCTTCTTCAATTTCCTTCTTCAGGAGTTTATAATTTTTGTTGTAGAGATCTTTGGTGTCTTTAGTTAGGTTTATTCATAGGCATTTTATTGTTTTTGATGCTATTGTCATTGGGAAGGTCTCCTTGTATTCCTTCTTCAGTTGCTTGTTGTTGGTGTAAAGAAATGCTACTGATTTTTCTAGGTTAATTTTGTAACCCACGACTTTACCGAAATTATTAAACATTTCTAGCAGTTTTCTGGTAGAGTTTTTAGCATCCCTTATGTAAACTATCATATCATCTACAAAAAGGGATAGTTTAACTTCCTCTTTGCCAATTAGTATTCCTTTGATTTCCTTTTCTTGCCTTATTGCCCTAGCCAGTTTTTCAAGTACTATATTGTAGAGGAGTGTTGATAAGGGTCAGCCTTGCCGGGTTTCTGCCTTTATGGGGAATCATTCTAACTTTTCTCCATTTGGGATGAGGTTGCCTGTGGGTTTCTTGTATATGACATTGATTATGTTGAGGAATGATCCTTCCAGTCCAATTCCCTCTAGTACTTTAATCCTGAAGGGATGCTATATTTTGTCAAAGGCCTTTTTATAATTCATTTTTTTATTTCTTTTTTTTTTTTATTGATGCTTTGTGTATTTCATACATCATTTTCCAATTCAGTTCAGGCGTATATCCCCTTCCCTTCACCCCACCCCACCCCTACCCATCCCAGATCATGCATTCTGCCATAAGTTTTCTGCATCTTTCTCTGCTTTTTTGTTTTGTTTTGTTTTCATTTTTTTTTAACAATAAGTGATAATTTGTGAGTACAAGCATCCTTCATGTAAAGCCAATTTGCAAGCAGTTGTGCCCAAACACACACAGCTCATGGGTCCCACCATCCTGAAAGGGGGGGGGCTTGTATGTTCAATCAAGTTGATCAAATGAGTGTCCAGTCTATATTGTTGTAGTTTCACCATTAACCCCAATCGCAGCCCTTACATTCTACCCCCCCTCCTCTTCTGCAGATTGTTCCCTAGGCTTAGAAAAGGGGCACAGGTAGATGAGAAGCAAAACAGTCTACTTTCTCTGGAGCTGATGTCTTGGTCTCTAGTCAGTTCTGGCTGTTTTCTTTCATGGGCTGCCAGCTTGTCCAGGCATAACCTTTCGATCCTACTAATGAAGCACATGAAATTAGATATTTAGGTTAGACAGTATAATATATAGCCTTTTGATCCTACTAATGAAGCACACACAATTAGATATATAGGTATTTATTTTTTTATTTTTTTTAATTTAATTTTTATTGATGGTTTGTGCATTTCGTACATCATTTTCCAATTCAGATCAGGCATATTTCCCTTTCCCTTCCCCCCCACCCCCATCCCATCCCAGATCATGTATTCATTTTTTAAATTTGTTTTATATATTTTTTGTACAAGATTATGTTATGAATCAAACATAGACCCATGTTTCCCTCTCAACCCTCCCACCAAACCAGATTCACCTTTTCATTAAGTTTCTTGATGCAGTCTTTTATATTGTTGGTGTTCGTGTTGTTCTTTCCAATATGTATCACTATCAATAAGAAATATTTACAAATAGGTTATTGGTACTAGCATCCACAGATGAGGGATACCATTCGTCCTTTGTTTTTCTGGGACTGTGCTACTTCACTTAATATACTATCATTTAGTTACATCCATTAACCTGCAAAGTTCATGATGTTGTCCTTTTTTTGTTTGTATATTTTTAATATTCTTTTCTACTGCTTTAATTTTTTTCACATTTTATAAATTTTTTATACTTTCTTTTATTTCATTTTTTAACAATAAGTAATAATTTGTGAGTACAAGCATCCTTCATGTAAAACCAATTTGCAAGCAGTTGTGCCCAAACCCACACAGTCCAAGGCTCCCATCATCCAGCTGGAGGGGCTTGTATGTACATTCAAGTTGATCAAATAAGTGTCCAGTCCATATTGCTGTAGTTTCACCATTCATCCCAATCGCAGCACTTACATTCTACCACAACCCCTCTTCAACAGATTTTTCCCTATGCTTAGAAAAGGGACACAGGTGGATGAGAAGCAAAACAGTCTACTGTCTCTGGAGATGTCGTTTTGGACTCTGATCAGTTCTGGCTGTTTCCTTTCATGGGCTGATAGTTTGTCCAGGAATAAACTTTCAATCCTTTTAATGAAGCACAAGCAATTAGATATATAGGTATTTAAACAGTACTAATTATTATGGTAGGTTACTTTGGTATAGACACAGATGTTTGGATGGTATGCTAATCCATGAACTACGTATTTTCTGTAAAAGTGGACAAGGTCTTACTGTGGCTTATAATGTCTCCTAACCACTAGAGAATGTAAGCTTGTGGCAATAGCCATGAGTTATTCCTCCAAGGAGAGAGCTAATAACCAATTAGATTTGGGTTATACAGACACATATCTGTCACTGCTGCACAGTATTTCCAGGCAGGTGAATATTAGCTGATGCTGATGGAGGAGTCTTGCTTGACTCAAAGAGACCAGTATTTGCTTTCTTGGTTTAGTGGCCTTTGGTAACACTCTCTGGTATTCCAGAGACCAACTGTACACTTGCAAGTGCGGTCTCAATACATCTTTCCCATGCATACATCAGGTCTTCAACAGCAGGGCCTTACTGCCTCTCTTCTTGCAGGTATCCCAGTTTATAGGCAAGAAGCGTTTGCCTTTGGGGGGGTCTTGGATCCTCTGGCCAACATCTCATTGGCAGAATAATCCATTGCTGATATCAGACCTCTCCTGTATTAATATATTTTGCTTAATTGCATAGCTTAAAGAGACTTTAGTATTATATTTGGTTCTGAATAGAGAATAATCCTTTTCACAGTTCCTATGTCTATTAGTCAATTAAAGAAAGCAGTTTTATCAGTTTTATAAGAGATTACCTCTATAACAGTCAGCTCTAATTTATTTTTGTATGTGTATGAATGTACTGTCTGCATGTAGGTTTGTGCACCCATGTCATGCAATGCAGTGGTGGTCAGAAGAGGGTCTCAGATTCCCCTGGACTGGAGTTCTCCTGGAATTGGAGTTACAGATGGTTCTTAGCCACCATGTGGGTGCTGGGGATTGATCCCAGGTCCTCTGCAAGAGCAGATGGTGCTCTTAACCACTAAGCTATTTCTCTAGCCCCTTTTCTTCCTTTTACTGTTTAGATGGGCCAACTTCTCTGCTGGTATTTCTTGGTACATCCTGCACAGTGCAAAGCTGTATCTTTTCTTTCTCAGCCATTAAGTTGGTGATATTTTGACCTGTGGGAACATACAGATCTTTTCCCATAGTTAGTTTTAAGATTTAAATTGAAAAATTTTGAACAAAAAGGTTTAATATATAACTGTATCCCCCCTTTTTTATTTTAGGTTTTTATTTTTTGACCCATGAGTCTCTAAAAGGCAGTTGTAGTACACATACCTATTGTTGTGGTTTGAATGAGTGTCCCCCATAGGCTCTAGGTATTCAGACATTTGCCTCCAGTTGGTGGCGCTGTTTTTGGAGGTCTTGGAGGGTGTGGCCATGCTAGAGGAAGTGCGTTGCTAGGGGCAGGCTTAGTGAGTTTAACAAGCCTGGTGGTATACAGTTGCTTCCTCGCTGCTCCTGTGCTCTTGCGATATGTGACCCTCTGTGTTGCTGCTCGTGGAATCCGGCCACCACGCCTCCCGCCACAATGGACTAATTCCTTGGAACCACCATTGGTTAACTCAAAGTAAAGCTTCTTTTTATAAGTTCCCGTGTCTGGTGTTTTATTCACAGCAACAAGGAAAGTACTACTAATACAGTTAGTGGTACTAGAGAGTGGGCTGTTGCTGTGAAGAACCGTGACCATGTGTTATGTTTGGAGAAAAGTGTGAAGACTTTGGGAACTTGGGCTGGAGGATGTTGACTATTAATAAGCAGAGCTTAAAAGGGCCATTCTAGTGGAGGTTATCTCTGGAAGAAAAGCAGGCTGCAAAGATGTGGGTCTCCAGGGGAAAAGATAAAGACTTAGGCAGCCAACCAGGATATTGTTGATAAAAGAGTCTGGCAGCAGTTGCCCACAGCCCAGAATGCTTGCCTGATCTAAGTGTTGAAACAGTGGACTGATGTCTTTGGCAGTAGTATATTTCAAGACAGCCTAAGTAGAAATGGTGTGCGTGCTTTTATGTGAGTATATTATCAGATCTCAATGAAAAAGAGTAAAGGTGAGACGAAAGAATGCAAAATGTAGCAGTTTGGACGTTCTGATAAACTACACTAGGAAGAATTAAAGTGTGGCCAATGGGGCAGTGAAGGGAGTTTGGATCTGAAAATGCATAGGAAGATTTAATAGGTGGGCCAACGGTCATGGAAGGAAGGCTTGGATCTGAAAAACTGCACTAGGAAAAGATTAAGGTGGGGCCAAGGCTTGTGAAGGAAAGTTTCCTTTTGATAAGGAGTTTAAAGTGATTAATGAAGGGCTTCGAATTACAAGTAACAAAATGAATCAGTACCATTCAGGCAAGAACCATCCCACACATCTCCACAGTCCAGGCAGAGAAAGTAGCAAAATGTGGTTGAAATTGGGACCAGGTCTGGCCCGAACTTCAGCCAGATTCGGCAATTTCAGTCACGTGGTGCTGGCTTAGAGACATGAAGTTTGCAAAGAGTGAAGGGGTTCATCAGCTCTTCCTCCATCGTTTCAGATAGAGCCAAAGAGGCCAGTGAAGATATGCAGCAGGGTGTCCCTGATTAAAGAAGGCCGTGATAGCCACATGACTGAAGCTGTGAGTGAAGCCTGGTTGAGCGGAAAGACCCCAAGAAACATTATTAGATGCCAGACCTTTGAAATTTGCCATGGAGAGCGGCATACAGGGGAGTGTACCAGACCAAGAAAAAGATTATGTTAGATGCAAACCGTAGGAAAGAGCTGAAGCCATCTATAACCTTGGAAGTCAAGTCCCAGAAGTCTGCACTGGAGCACTGGATTGGCTTTTGCCTTTGCTGGTTTTCGGTCTTGTTTTGTCCAGTATTTTTCCTCCTTTATATGCCTCTATTCCGTCCTCTTATGGAATGGGAGATGTGATTGGTTTCCACTGTACATTGGGAGTAATGATGCCTTTTGATTTTACAGGACTTACAGTTAAGAAGATTGGCCTAGTCTCAGAAGAGACTATGGAACTGGGACTTTTGAGATGACATTGAAAACTGCGAAAGACTATGGGGACTTTTTAAGGTTGGACTGAATGCTTTTTGCTTTTATATGTCATGAGACCAACGGTGGCCAGGGAGTGGAATGTTGTGGTTGAATGAGTGGTCCCCATAGGCTCATAGGATTCAGAAACATTTGCCTCCAGTTGTGGCGCCTGTTTGTGGAGTCTTGGAGGGTGTTGCCATGCGACGAGGAAGTGGCGGTGCTAGGGGCAGGCTTGTGAGATTACATCAAGGCCTGGTGTAACATTGCTTTCCCTCTGCTTCCTGTGCTCTTTGCGAATGTGACCCTCTGTCTGGCTGCTCGTGGATCCGGCCACACACTCCCCGCCACAGGACCTAATCACCTGAACCGCCAATTGTAACTCAATATAAACTCTTCCTTTTATAAGTTTCCTTGGTCGGTGTATTTTATTCAATCAGCAACAAAAAAGTAACTAAACACCTAGAGCAGGAATCAAGTGTAAATTTCATTAAACTTAATCCCAAGCTGTTTTGGGTGATTGTATGCTGTTACGTTATGGTGAAGTGCAAACTTAGTCCTTTAATTCCTTAATTGAATTATCCAACAGGATAAAAGAGATGTTACAAATGAATTGTATAACACAAAGAATTATAGAGAACATTGGTTATGTGCAATCCCATGTTATTGGTAGACAGATTTTATTTAAGTAAAACAATGTGGACAACAATTGATATTTGATTTAATAGATGTATTACCGTTTTTGTTGAAAACCTTTAAACCAATGTTAGTTTTAATATAGACAATTTTTACTTTTATCTAAGTCCATACATATACGCGATGTATTATGGTGTATAAGGACGCTTTGGGCAAAATTGGATACTTTGTGTGAACTCACATCAAATTAAATAGATATACATTAATCAAGTATAGACCCATGCCCTTTCCCAACCCGCACGACCCCTCGAGATCCCATTTCAGTCGTTTTTGTAGGCATTCTTCCCGTGTTATTGTAGTCTTTTCAATATGCAGTGCCCTCTCCACAAGAAATATGTTACAACTGGTGTTATTGATGCTAGCACCACATATGAGGGATGCCATTTGTCTTGTTTTTTTGCTGGGACTGTGTTGTCTTTTTTATTGAGCATAGAACTCTTTTGTGTAAGATGTAAACCACATTTTACTCATGCCACTCACAGTGTACAGAGGCTTTGGGTTTGGGTGTCCAGATTTTTTTCTATTGTGAACAGAGTGCAATAAATATAGCTGTGCATATCGCTGGGTAAGATAGTCTTGTGGTTTATATTACCCAGGATGGTATGACTGGTCAGGTGGTAAGCTCATTTTGAGTCTTTCCAAGGTTCTCCACACTGGTTTCCATGGTGTGATAGTAACAAGAGTTTACATTCCCACACTGGCAGTGATGTTGTTCCCCTTCCCCACAACCTCCCAGTCACGTGGTATCATTGGTTGTTTTTTTTTGTTTTTTTTTTTTTTTAAATAGTTTTGTTTTTTTTAAATTATATTATTTTTTACCTGTGTATTTCATACAGTCGGTTTTCCACGTTCATCGTTCAGCTTATATTTCACGCATTTCTTCCCCCCCCCAGACCCCACCCCAGCCCAGATCAGCATATCCCATAAACTTTCCGGCATCTTTCTCTCAAGTTTTTGTTTTTTTATTTTTTTTTTTTTTTTTTTTTTTTTTTTTTTTTTCTTGATCCTGGCCAGTCTATCTGAGTGAAATGATATCTTATTTTGTGTCATTTTGTTTTTATTGATACGTTGGATGTATTTCATATACTTTTTCCAATTCAGTTCAGGCGGATATCCCCTTCCCTTACCCCCCACCCCACCCTACCCATCCCAGATCATGCATCTGGCCGTAACTTTTCTGCATCTTTCTGGGGTGTTTTTTTGTTTTTTGGTTTGGTTTTGTTTTTCATGTTTTTGAGACATAATGATAATGGGTGAGTACAACATCCTTCATGTAAAAACAAATTTGGCGGCAGAGTTGTGCCCAAACAACACACGCTCATGGGTCCACATCCGGCGGGAGGGGGGGGCTTGTTATGTTCAATCAAGTTGATCAAATGAGTGTCCAGTCTATATTGTTGTAGTTAAAATGGTCTTAATTTTTATTTCCTTAATTAATAGCGATGTTTAACACTTTTTTTTTTTAATTTTTTTTTTATTAATTTTATTTATTTCTGTATGTGTATGAATGTACTGTCTGCATGCAAGTCTGTGCACCCGTGTCGTGCAACGCTGTGGAGTTCAGAAGAGGGTCTCGGATTCCCCTGGAACTGGAGTTCTCCTGGAATTGGAGCTTCAGACGGTTCTCAGCCGCCATGTGGGTGCTGGGGATCGAACCCGGGTCCTCTGTAAGAGCGATCGGCGCTCTTAACCGCTAGGCCATCTCTCCAGCCCCGCGATGTTTAACACTTTTAAAGATGTTTCTCAGCCATCTCTAATTCCTCACTTCTGAAGACTCTCTTCAGCTCTTTGCTCCATCTTTTCAGTGGGTCATTTGTTTTCTTTCTTCTTTGTTTTTTTGAGTAGTTTATATATTCTGGAAATCAACGCTTTGTCAGGTGTGTCTGCAGTGAAGGTAACCTCCTACTCTGTGGGTTTTCTCTTCACTTCCTTTATTGTTTCTTTTGATGTACAGAAGCTTTTGAGTTTAATGTGGTCCCATTTGTCAATTGTCGACCTAACTTCTTGGTCTTGTAGTCTGCTGCCCACTTTTTCTTCTATCACCTTCAGAGTTTGGGGTTTCACCTTGAGGTCTTTGATCCATCTGGAGTTGACTTTTCTACAGGGCAAGAGGTAGGGGTTTAATTTCATTCTTCTAGAAGTGGTGATCCAAGTTTGCCAACACCACTTGCTGAAGATGCTGTCTTTCTTCCATTGTGCCTTCTTGGCACTCTTGTCAACTATGAGTTGTCTGAAATTTTATGTGCTCAGGTTTGCATCTTCAGTTTTGTTCCCTTGGTCAACAGGTCTGTATTTGTGCCAGTATCAAGCTGTTTTTATGACTATTGCCCTGTAGTATAGTTTGAAGTCTGGTATAGTGTTCCCCCTGTATTGCTCTTTTCATTCAGGGTTGCTTTGGCTATTCAGGGACTTTTGTTTTTCCAAATGAAATTAAGGACTTTTTTTCCCAAGCCTGTGAAGAAACTCCTGGGGATTTTAATTAGGATTGCATTCAATCTGTACAAGAGTTTGGGTAGAATAGACATTTTTACTATATTAATTTTCCCAGTCCATGAGGATGGGAGGTTTTTCCATCTTCTGATGTCTTCTTCAATATCCTTCTTCATGGGTTTAACATTTTTATTGTAGAGATTTTTGGTGTCTTTGGTTAGGTTTGTTCCTAGATGTTATATGTTTTGAGACTATTGTGCGTGGGAAGGTCTCCTTGTATTCCTTCTTCAGTTGCTTGTTGTTCCTTCTTGTGTATTTTTAAACTTTTCCTAATCTTTACTTGAGCTTTTTAGTCATTCTGTGTTTTATTCTAGGTCTGATATTCTTTACTCTGCTTCCTCCATTCTACTTCTTAGGCTTTTTCCCATTCTTTCCTCTTGATTGGATGAGCGTTCAATTTCCTTTTTCATTTCATCTTATGTTCTCTTTAGTATTTCCACTTACTTTTGGAGTTTCTCAATCTTTTCTTGTAGCTCCTTGATTCACTTGTTGGTTTTCTTTTTCATTTCAGCATGGGATCTTCTCAGTATTTCCACTTCCTTCAGGAGTTTGTCATTGTCTCCTTCTAAGTCCTTTCTGAGTTTTTTTGTTCTCTCCCCTTAGTTCTATGATCTCTTTGATTATATGTGTGATTGTTATTCTATGATCTGTGTCCTGGGTGAACTTTACAGAGAGTCCCTTGTAGGAGTCCTCCCACAAGTTCTGTAGAGTTTGGTGTGGGATTATTCTGGGCTTTTTCCTATATTTTTCTTTCGTTGCGCTCTTGGCATATCGTTTACCTTTTGCCTGTATTGTGATGTGAATCTATGAATCTCTAATGTCTCTTCCCATGTTGAAGGATTTCTTTCCTTGTTTCCTTCAGGTTCCTTCATTGTATTCTCCTTATTTATGGAGTGCTGACTTGTTTAGGTTTTGGGCTTCGAATTTTGGTTATATATGGGAAGGTATAGTTCACTCTTGCCTTTCTGTTCCACAAGAACTGGGTGGGAAACAGCCCAGATGACAACTTCTGAGCACTGTATGTCTTCTGCTGCCAGCCAGTTCTTCTAGGTTGGTTGTGGGGCTTACTGAACCCTCCTTCCGGATTTCCAGTTGGTGTTAGTGGGGGGTGGTGGTGGTGCTGTTGTTTGCTTAGCCACCAGCACCTGGTGCCCCAGCTCTGGTGTGAGTCAGCAACCTCTCTTCAGCACAGGCTAGGGACTGGAACCTCACATCCCAGGGTGCTATGCTCCCAGCTGACATACCTGCCAACTGACCCATCACCTTGCTCTGGCATGGGCCAGCAGCCTCTATGCAACACACTCTTTATTCTTATTAAAGGGGAAGTCCACAAAATGATATTATAATCCAAAATAAATTTGTAGTAAGTACATGGGCAGATCATTTCATAAAATAAAAGCCATTAGACCTCAAACCACAGAAGAACCTCAATGCAATGGTTACAGATTAATTCAGTATCCTGCACTACAGTCTCACCAATGGACACGTTAAAATAAAATTCCACAGAGAAACTCATGAGTTATATGACAAAATCAATCAAATGGACCTAGCATATCCCAGAACATTCCACAAAATCATTAACATCTACACATCCTTTGCAGTAGCATATAAAAGGCTCTCCAAAACAACCACGTTAGGATAAAAAGCAAGTCTTAACAAATATAAGAAAGTTAAAATCATGTTGTACTCATATCTGACTACCATGGAATAAAAACTGCATAGCAATAATAGGAACTACAGACAGTAAACAAACTAATGGAAACTAAACATTATGCTACTGATTCACAATTGGTCAAGGAGTAAACAAAAGGAAATTGAAAAATTTCTAGAATTGAATGAAATTTAAAACAGAGCATATCATTCTATATGGGGCACAATGAGGCAGTCTTAAGAGAAATGTTTATGCTAATAAGTCGCTGCATCATAAAACTTAATGGATTTCAAATTAATAAATTAATTATGCACCTGAAGGACTTTGAGAAACAAAAACAAACAATGTCCCAAAACATTCTGTGGAAAGAGTCAACAGGACTGATTAATTTACTAAAAAGAAAAAATAATTCAAAGGCTCAATCATTGAGTGGATCTTTGAAAAGATTAACAAGATTTACCAACCTTCAGCCAAATTAACCAAAAGAAAAAGGGAGCAAACCCAAATGAATAAAATCAGAGATAAAACAAGAGACATTACAGCAGACATAATGTACCAAATCTGACATAGTCTCCTAAATGCTGTGGTTGATTTCTTTTCTGCCAGTGTTGGAGTGGCCATTCTTGACAAGCCATTCCCACTGAGACCTAGAAGCTCCACTTCAGAAGCATGAGGTGAGGGAGCAGAGCCACCACGAGCAGAACTGCCAAGCCAATTGTAGACTCAGAGATTTTATAACCAGATGTTTAATGGTGGTAATATAGGAGCAGTGAACAATATGTCAGTAGATAAGCCTTGCAGAGAACACACTGAAAAACACTGCTAATCGTTCCATGAATAGAACCACAAAATGAAGAAAAACCTAGGGAAATACAATGAGTCAACATATTTTCCTTTTAAAAAACTATCTGTATGAGCTTATGCACCAGTGTCATGCAACACCACAAAGGGTGGAAATAGTCAGATCCCCTTGAGCTAAAGTCATGGACTGTTGTTAGCTGCCATGTGGGTGCTCGGAAATTGAACATCGGTCTTCTGCAAGATCATCCTGTGCTCTGAACCACTGAGCCATCTATGAAGTTCCAGGAACAGGAACATTTTTAAAACTTTTTTAAGAAAATGTTTTATACCATATTGTAAACAATAGACTGGAAAGGGAAACTTCATAAGTGCAGAATATAGAAGTTTTAGAATGCAAAGGTTGTAATTTTTTAGGTTTTCTTTTTATTATTCCACATGCAATGTCTAAAGTAGTTTCTACCATATATTAAATTATTACTAACAATACTTGAGTACTCAGTGGATACATGGAATAAGATTATATGGATATATCCACAAAAATACAATAATAAAATAAATTCAACATATCAAATAACAAATTTCTAAATTTGCCCATTCACTTATCAGAAATATATTGAACATTTTTTATTTTCAATTATTTATTTATAAAAATATTCATTAAGTAAATTTTAATCACCAGACTCAGGACTAAGTGCTGAGATTACAGGGAAAAAAAGAGATTATGCTAATTATTTGTAAGAAGATTACTATATTAGACTAGAATAGAATATTTTTATAATGTGAAAACCAGAAACATTTAATCAGTTACAATTTTGAGAAATAGGATAAAGTCATCAGAATACTTAATAGAAAGGCCACAGGAGGCATTATTTATATAAGTCAATTATAAATTTATATAAATGTACTCGTCTCATCTTCTATGCTCATTAATGACAAGTCAATCTGCTTTGATTCTTAATTTTTGTACATTTTATAGTATCACACATCTTAGTATTAGGCTTCGTCTCCTGTCTGCGCCCCCATAAGCCTCCCTTCACCAGATTGCAAGTATTCTTTCTTTTTAATGGCTAGAGATGTCAATCCAGAATACTTTACCCAGCAAAAATGTCTTTAATAATTGAATGAAAAAGGAAAATCTTTCATGACATAAACAGCTTGAAAGAATTCTTGTTCAGAAAGACTGCCCTTCAGAGAATATTTTAAGCAATATGAAAAGTGGAAGGTAGGGATATACCCAAGGAGCAACAGAAAATACTTAATGAAGGTTTTGCTGTGGAAATACAAACCTAGAGCAAGAATGAACCAGAAACCAAAGTGAGAGGCAGCAATATAAATCTCTCAATAATAACTAAATATCAGTCAGATATGGTAGCACACACCTTTATCCTAGCACTTTATCCTAGCACTTGGCAGAGGTAGGTGGATTTTGTGAGTTCCAGGACAGCTGAGGCTACAGAGAGATCCTGTCTAGAAAAGACAAAAACAACAACACAACAACAACAAACAACAACAACAAAAAAACCCCTGAATATCAATGAACTGAAATTCCAATTGAGATGCGTAGATTAGTAGAATGGATTAAAAAGCAATACCCATCTTTTTGTGGTCTGCAAGAAATCCATCTCACCTTTAAAGATGGGCATTATCTTAAGGTGAAAGGATGGAAAAAATAGTCTAAGAAAAAGGCGCTAAGATATAAGCAGGAATTGCTATTCTAATACCAGATAAAGTTGAGTTCAAAGTAAAGCTAATTAGGAGATGAAGACTGTCACTTCATTCTTATCAAAAGAAAAAAATAACCAAGATATCAGAATCATGAATTTATACACACAAGAATCTGGTGTACTGAACTTCATAATCACAATTCTACAGGACTTTAAGGCACAGATTAACTCCAACACACTAGTAGTAGACATCAATACCCCACTGTATCCATTAGACATGTCAGCTGGAAAGATAATAAGCAGAGAGACATCTGAACTGAGCAATACACCAAATGGAACTAACAGACATTTACTGATTATTCCACACAAACTAAAGAATATATTCTCTATTCATCACCCCATGCACTTTCTCCAAAATTGAGCACATACTGGGACAGAGAAAAAAACTAAACAAATACAAAACAAAAATGAAACAGCCAACATATACTATCAGACCACAATACAATAAAGATTAATATCAACACCAGAAGAAGCCCTAGTAACTACAGGAATTAATGGAGATTAAACACACTCCAGAACATTGAATGGGTCAAGGGAGAAATTAATGACTTAACATTGCAACTCAAGACCCTTGAAAGAAAAAAAAGTGAACCACAAACCCAACAGAAAAGAAGAAATAAAAAATCAGAGCAGAGATGAATGAAATAGAAACAAAGAAAACAATGTAAAGAATCAATGAGTCCAAGAGCTGGTTCTTTAAGAGAATAAACAAGATAGACAGACCCTTACACCAGCTAACCAAGGGAAAGAAAGAGCAACTACAAATCAACAAAATTAGAGCAGAAACAGGGACATTACAACAAATAATAAAAGATTCAGCTCCTTATGCAGGACTGCTTTAAAAATCTATACTCTATTAAATTTGTAAACCTAAAAGAAATGGATGAATGTCCAAAATCATGGGACTCGCCAAAGCTTAACCAAGAAGAGAGCAACAATTTATAACATGTGAGAAAATTAAGAGTAATTCAAAACCTCCCAACTAAAAAACGCCAGGACCAGATGGATTTACAGCAGAATTAAATCAGACATTTAAAGAGGACCTATAATCAATATTACTTAAGTTATTCGAAAGGATAGAAGCAGACAAAAGCAGAGGGAAATCTCCTAAATCACTTTTATGAAGCCAAGATCACTCTAATATCAAAACCAGGCAAAGATGCATCCAAACAGAAAACTATAAACCCATATTGTTAATGAATATAGATGTAAAAAATTATCAACAAAATTCTTGCAAATTGCATACAGCTACACATCAAAGAGGTTACCCACCATGATCAAGTTGGTTTTATTCAAGAGATGCAGGGTCAGTTCAACGTATGTAAATCAATAAATGTCATAAATTATATAAATGAGTCAAAGATAAAAACAACATGGTCATCTCAATTAATGCAGAAAATCTCTTTGATAAAATACAACATGGGTTTATGTTCAAAGTCCAAGAGGGAATTGGGCTGGAAGGAACATTTTCAACATAATTAAAGCTATATATTACAAACCCACAGACAACATCATCCTAAATGGAGAAAAATTAGAAGCATTCCCCTTAGAGTCAGGAAACCAACAAGGCTGCCCACTATCTCCACTCTTTTTCAATATAGTTCTTGAAACTCTTGCTTCAGCAATAAGAGAAGAGAAGGAAATTAAAGGAGTACTAATTGGAAAAGAGGAGGTCACATTAGTAGGAAATGAGAAATTATTCATAAAAGCTACAAAATTTTATTACATAAAATGAATAAACTCTGAGAATATATTGTACAACATGGTAGCCATTATTGATAAAAGCTACAAAATTTTACTACACAAAATGAATAAACACTGAGAATAATGCACAGCATGTTAGCCATAATGAGCAATTTTGTAGTATATGTTTGAATCAAGCTAAAAGGGTTGATTTTAAATGTTTTCACTAGAACGTAAGAAATTGATAACAAAGTTAGTTCGTGATTGAATGATTAATTGATGGATTGATTGATTGATTGATGAGGATTTTGTGACCAGAATCCTCAGAAATTCTGTAATTCTTCAAGGAACAATAGTCCAATATTTGATAATATAATATTTATGGAAAGTTTAGCATTCATAATTAGCTTAAATGACAACTATGTGTATATAGTTTTAATATATATATATATATTTTTTTTTGTCTTTTTGAGACAGTGTCTTTCAGAAGCCCCAGCTGTCCTGGAACTCACTCTGTAGACCAGGGTGGCCTTGAACTCACAGAGATCTGCCTGCCTCTGCCTCCCAAGTGCTAGGATTAAAGGTGTGTGCCACCATGCACAGCTAGTTTTAATGTTATTATTTGATTTAGAAACATATTCAATAAACTCTTTAAAATTTAAAGCATTCCACTCTCAGTAAACAATAATTATTGTGCATGCTGCTATGTTTCTCTAGGTGGTTATCTTGTCATCCATCAAACTTCTTATTGAAACAGTGTATATTTTTTCTTTTAAAACAATGTATATTTTATGATGAACTGATAATTCCATAATCTTTTTGATGTCCATTATAACCTTATTATTTTAGTTGCTGAAAATATAGCTCAGTTTACTTTCACTTCTAAGTATGAAATGTATAGTTTTATTTTTTAGCAAATTTTTATTGAACTTTTGGAGATTTATACAACATTTCTTAATAAAATTTAAACCTATTTCCCCTTCCATGCCTCCCACCCCACCAGAGCTCATGCATTCTGCCATGCATGTCTTGCATCTTTTTCTCAGTGCTTTCTTTTAATATTTTGATGCAGAAGTTTAGGAGTTAGGGTAGAAGTTTACTGTTTCAGTCAGATATTTGAAAAAAGACCTTTTTGGTTTTGTTGTTCTTTAATTTTATATTACTCCAAAATATGCATGAATACAATCCACACAATTACCCAAATTATGACTTCTTAAAATAAACTATAAGGTTAAGTCTAAAACACTTTTAGGGATTCACTTTTTTAAAAATTTTATTTATTTATTTTTTTATGTGTATGAATGTACTGTCTGCATGTAGATTTGTGCACCCATGTCATGCAATGCCACAGAGGTAAGAAGAGGGTGTCGGATTCCCCTGGAACTGGAGTTCTTTAATTGGAGTTTCAGAGAGTTCTCGGCCGCCATGTGGGTTCTGGGGATCGAACCCGGGTCCTCTGCAAGAGTGGTCGGCACTCTTAACCACTAGGCCATCTCTCCAGCCCTGGGATTCACTTTTAACAGTAGTGTTGGATGCAAGTAAAAAGAAATATTAGCATTGCTAAATTACATACCAAATTGATGTATGCTTTAATGCACTCTTCTTTATAGTGGCATCAAGTATTATATGTGCTAAAGAAAAAAATACTCAGTTTGCCTTATAAATAAGGATTTGGTGCTAGGATCCACAAATGAGGGACACCAAACGTCCTTTGTCTTTCTGGGACTATGTTAATTCACTTAGCATAATGGTTTCTAGTTCCATCTTACCTACAAATTTCATGATGTCTTTCTTGACCACTGCATAGAACTCCATTGTGTACATGTACTACATAATCTTTACCATCTCATCATTTGAGGGATACTTGGGTTGCTACCAACTCTTTGCTATTATGAAGAGAGATACCATAAACTTGGTTGTGCACATATCTGCAATAGAAAGAGTGGTAGAACTGGGTCATATGGTGGGTTTATTCTGAGTCTCTTAAGAGTTCCCCACACTACATTCTATAGGGATCGCACACGTTTGCATTCCCAGCAATCTCTCCAGCATTTTGAATCATTTGTTTTCTTGATCATAGCCAGTCTTACTGGGGTAAAATGAAATCTTAAATTGGTTTTAATTTGCGTTTCCTTAATTACTGAACACATTTTAAGATGTTTCTCATCCATCTTTATTTCTTCATTTGTGAAATATCTGTTCAGCTCTTTACTCCATCTTTTGATTGGGTCATTTGTTTTCTTACTCCTTTGTTTTGTGAGTAATTTATATATTCTGGATGTTAATCCTCTGTCAGATGTATCACTGGTGAAAGTTTTCTCCCACTCTGTGGATTTTCTCTTCACTTTTTGATTGTTTCTTTCATTGTACAGAAGCTTTTGAGTTTAATGAGGTCCCACTTGTTGGTTGTTGACCTTATTTCCTGCCCAGCTGCTGTCTGGTTTAGAAAGTCTTTTCCTACACCTATAACTTGTAGGTTACTGTCAATGTTTTTTTCTATCATTTTTAGAGTTTCACATTGATGTCTTTGTTGCATGTAGTGTTGATTTTTTTTTTTTGTACAGGGTGGAGAGGCAGTGGTTTACATTTATTCTTCTACAAGTGGTGATCCAGTTTTGCAAGCACCATTTGCTGAACAGTCTTTCTTTGCTCCATTGAGTCTTTTTGGCCCTTTAGTCAAATATGAGGTGGTTGAAATTGCATGTGCGCAGATTTGGATGTTCAATTTTGTTCTATTGATCTATGATTCTGTTTTTGTGCCACTACTGGGATGTTTTTTATGACTATAGCCCTGTTATATAGTTTGAAATCTGGTAGAATACCCCCCCCCCGCCTCTGCATTGCTCTTTTTTGCTCTGGTTTGCTTTTACTATCCATGGTCTTTTTGTTATCTGTTATGATGTTTGACGTTTCCCTTTTCATATTTAATTTTATTGATTTGGAGTTGCTCTTTCTTTCTTTTGATTAACTGAACTAGAGGTCTAACCATTTGTGTTTTTCTTTCAAAGAACCAAGTCTTGGATTCATTGATTTTTTTTTTCATATGTTTTTTCTTTTTATTATTTCATTGGCCTCCCCACTGATTTCTGTTATTTTATCTTGTCTTTTGGGTTTAGGATTCATTTCTTTTCTCTCAAGTGTTTTTAGCTGCAGTGTTAGATTATTTATTTGTGCTCTTTCTGTTTTTTTATTTTAAAATTTTTATTAGGATTACTTTAAAAAATAATAACATGGTTACTTTGAAATACTTATGTATAGGTTGAAGAATTTGGAAACTCATATTACAGCCACAGTGATAAATTTCACAGTATTGATGAAGCATGGTAGTAGTTTTGTTGGGAAAAAATAATAAAAATTTATAGTTGATATGTAGAATTGCAAATTTACATTCTTAAATTCAATTACATAATTTGAGAGTTATGATAGTTATTAAAATACTTCTGGGACTGTGGTTTTTATCACCAAAAGTTCGGTTTGGTGGTTTACATTTTCTGTGCGGCACAGGTGAAGGTATAGATGAGTAATGGAAAAATTATGGAAAACCACATGGTGCCGGGAATGGGAAAATTCCAACATCAAGGCCTGAATGCCCAGGACCACTTATAAAGTTAAAAGCATAACTGGCCCCGGTGGGGAGGGAATCCATTCTAGAGAATAAGTCCTCCCAAGACTAGTATATCCAAATGACAGAGACCTCCCTTGTCCTCAGCATAATCCTAACCCACAGGTTACACCACTGCCACACACAACCTGAGACCTCAGGAAAGAGGGTTGTGGAGAACACAGTAACCCAGTGGGCAGGCCCTCCACCCTCTAATTTGCTCCATCAGCTTACTATCAGAGGAATGTCGAACTGTGGCTTACCATTGGCAATCAAATCTCCAGGTTTATGTGAATGGTCCACAAGTTGTTGACCAAAGCTCCAGGTTCATGGAAGGTGTTCACAGTTCTGGGCTCACCTGAGGGGACCACAACTCCGGCTCAGAAGACCATAGCTCCAGGCTTAATTTGGTGACCACAGATCCAGGTTCATGGTGTAGTGGCTGGGGAACCATTCTCCAGTTCCCAGGAGGGTGGCACGACCATGGCTCATTGGCTGAGGGGGGTGGTGCTCAGCTCGCAGAGGCTTGAACCACAGTTCCAGCTCATAGAAGGGGCCACTGGACCAGCTCGCAAAACTCCCATGAACCAGAACTGTAGTGCCCTCCCGTGAGCAGGAACTGGTCTCTCTTGTGAACCTGAAGATGTGGTCCCGGACTGCTAACCTTGAATTTTGGTCCCCTCCTGTGAACCTGGAGTTGTGGTCCCTTTTTTCAAACTATACATACGTATATTATATATATATATATATATAATATTATATATATACCTATATATATGTTATTGATGTACTGTCTGCATTAGGTTGTGACCCGTGTTGTGCAATGCCTTGGAGGTCAGAAGAGGGTGGAACTGGAGTTAAAGACGGTTCCCAGCCGACATGTGGGTGCTGGGATCGAACCAGGGTCCTCTGCAAGAGCAGTTGGTGTTCTTAACCACTAGACCATCTCCCCAGCCCCCTGTTTCCAGAATAGTGGCTGGCACATATCAAATCCACAACCGCCAAAAGGAACAGAAACAAAGCTTAGATGCAAAGTCAGCTTCAGTACATTGTTACAGTGACAACCTCTTAGAGAGTAAGAGTCTATACAAGTTACCAGAAGGTCATTGCAATGGGTTTCCATACCTGAATACTGGCAGAGAATGCTAAGAGAAGGGCCTCCCTCATCTTTCCACCCACTGAAAGAAACGTCCCTGAATCCTTACTTGATTTAGATGAAATGAGTTCTTTTGGTTTTCTACTGCCATGTTTTGCCAAATAATTAGATCATGCCCAAGAATCCAAACCTGACCCAGGAAGAGGAAACAGGAAGACCTAAAAATGTTTATAAAACTAACAGGAAGGAGACTGGACAGAGGTCAGTCTTTAAGAGCACTGATTGCTCTTGCAGAGGCCCCAAATTTGACTTCCACCATCCACAGGGCAGCTAACAACCTTCCATAACTCCAATTCAGAGTTACTCTTCTGACCTCCACTGGCATTGCACCACACAGGTGTACATAAATGCATACATACATACATACATACATACATACATTCATACATACATACAGGCAATACACGTCAAATAAAAATAACAAAACATTTTTCAAAAACTAAGGAAGATTGCAAGAGGAAAAGTGGATAAAACCAGGTAAACCTGCATTAAAGAGTGTGGTGGTTTGAATGACAATGTCCTCCATAGGCTCCAAGTTTTCAGATATTTTGTCCCCAGTTGGTGGCCCATTTTGGTAGGTCTTAAAAGATGTGGCCCTGCCTGGCATGGTGGCACAAGCTTTTATAGCACTTGGGAGGCAAAGGGAGGCAGATCTTTGTGAGTTCTAGGCCAGCCTGGTCTACAAAGTGAGTTCCAGGACAGTTGGGGCTAAAGGGAGACCCTGTCTCAAAAAGACAAAAACAAACAAACAAACAAACAAACAAACAAAAAACGATGTGGCCTTGCTGGGGGAAGCCCATTATTGAGGGTGGGCTTAGAGAATATTTAAAGCCTTGCCAATCTTCAGACTCGCTCTAGTTCTGGTGCCCACTTGAATATGTGAACATCTGCTTTCTGCCTACTGCTCCAGCACCTCCTGCCACCATACCTCCCCACCATCCTCTGGAACTGTAAGCTCCAATAAAATCTTCCTTTTTTAAGTTCCCTTGGTCAGGTCTATCACAGCAACAGATAAGTGACTAATTCAGAGAGGGATGTAAGGAAGGAAAGACAAAGCACAGTGAAGAACTGAGCATAAGCACACACCTTCATGTGTTGTCAAGAAAAACTGACTTAAGAGCATCAAGGATGGGAAGATGCTAGCAGTTTCTGCCATCCCCTATTGCTTATGTGAGGAGGAAGAAGATTAGTGGCAGAGGACAGGAAGGGATGGCACCAGCCAGGTCCTCTGTACATCTCGCTTCCAGCTCTTCAGCTTCGCATTTATAACGTGAAAGATAAAATTTATAGTGTGTGTGCATGTGTATGTAAAATGTGGTTGGTTGCATATAAATAGGTTCTGTAATAGGCACTTATTTTTCATATTTCAAGTGTTTCCTAATTAAAAATAATTGTTTTGATGACACTGAAATACTGCTAATGAAAGGTACATTTACTTATCAATTAGAAAATGCTCCATAATTCCCAAAATAGTAAGATATGAGGGAGCAAGTGCTGGTCCACCGTCAGAAAGCAGAGTGTTGCACACTGCCTCACAACAAGCACAGAAATATTTGGAATTGTTTTTTCTTTTTTTATTATTATTAACTTTTTTCAATAAGTCATACATCATTTCTCAATCAAATACAGAATCGCTTCCCCTTCCATGTTCCCCACCCCACTCAAGTCTCTGAACTCTGCCCTACATGTCCTGCATCTTTTCCTGAGTCTTTCCAGAGTTTTTTTTTATCTTTCAGTAATTTTGTTGTTGTTCTTTCCAACTTGTATTGCTACAGTATATATCATATTTATATATATATATATATATATATATATAGTTATACATAAATGTATACATACATACACATACACATATCACTTGAATTGGAGGACGTTTCTTCTAATAGAAGTCATGTTTTCCTTAAGGAGGTGCTCAAAATTTCCTTCTTGGCATTCCCAAACAACCATCAAACCTGCATTTTTGCTCCACATTGGGTACTTTCCCTCCCATGGTCCCCCAAATGAAGTCCCAGTAAGCACGCATCCTATCTTGATCCCCCTGTACTGGCCTCCATGATTCAGCACAGGTAGTCCAACAATGGCAGTCTATTTTCTGACGAGGTTGAAATTCCCTTAGCTGTTTAGTCCACAGGCTTGGTAATTCAGTAATCCCCATCTAGCATTGAAGATTTGGGGGATTCTTGGAGAGACATGAGTCTTCAGTCCACATTGGAAGGTTAAAAAGCTGTGTCTCATGTCTTTGAGGGGTGCCAAAAGTGGTGGCAGCCACAGAGTAGATGCACTTGCCAGTAAGAATTGAAGACAGGCCAAACCACAGTACTCTCTCTTTTTTATATTTTGTCTTTTTACTAAGATCTCAAGTTTTACGTCTGCAGTACAGTTTCTCTGGTCTTACTGATTATTTCTGGTTGTACTTTCATTTTGGATGCTTAAGGCCACACAGTTCATCCAGATTAACCAAGGATTTTGTTTTCTCAAGGTCAGTTGAGGATCAGGTCTTCAGGGGTCTATCAGGGGTTTTGGGGGAGGAGAGTGGGGGCAACTTTCTCCCTTCAGCTTTCATTTAACAGGTCCATCCACTCGTGGACAAAATTCAGGTCTTGCTAGACCAGGCTTCCTTTTCTGAAGCATGAGCAGACTTTCTTCTTTATAGACTGGACACTGACTGTAGTCCCATTAGTGGCTCTCCAAGACCTCCCTGAACAGGAACACTGGTGACCCACATTCATAGGACATTTCAAGAGATGCCCCCATGCATAATCCCTTAAGACTTGGTTGACCTCTGAGGGCAAGGAACAAAGTTATCCCTTAGGTCCCTCAGCCAAATTGGTATGGTCGTTAAGTACCCAGAAAGCCTAAGTTGCACCTAAGCACCGCCTGTTACATTGCACCTATATTAATACTGTATCCTTTGGAAACAAACTGTATGTTATTTGCACATCATATTTCTTGATTCACATCTTTCCATTTTAATCAATGCACACATACCCTCCATCATATAACAAAAACCCAAGGTCTGAAAATAAATGTTAGGACAGCTCTAGAACCTATTTAGGGATTCACAATGCACAGTTGTCTTTAGATCATGAGGAATATAACATTAACTTTGCTCATTTTGTCTTACATCTAGGTACTTGGTACTAGCATCTGCAGATAAGGGATACAATTCATGTTTTGTTTTTCTGTTATTCTGTTCCTTCACTTAGCATAAAATCTTCTAGTTCCATCCATTTATCTAAAAATTTCATTATGTCATCTTTCTTTATTTGGGCACCATGACAGTCATGTAACCATACACATAAATAAAAAAATCCACTTTAAAAAGTAAAATGAGAAAATCAGAATCATTGAAAAGCTTCCCACTTAGAAACTTTGTCCCACCAGATCTGTAACAACCACTATTGTCATAAAGTTAGTCACATAGAAATAGTTTCTTAAACATTTTTTCTTTTTTTATTCTTTATTTGTGTATTTCATAAATCACTTTTCAATTCAATTCAGGCATATTCCCCTTTCCTTTCCCTTCCCTCTGCCCCACGCCACCACATCCCAGGTCATGCATTCAGCCATAACTGTCCTGCATCTTTCTCTCAGTCTTTTTTTTATATTATTCCAAAATATGCATATATACACTCCACACATAAGTCAAAATTAAAAATTCTGAAAATAAACTATAGGTTGAATCCTAAACACATTTAGAGATTTACATTTTACAAGTAAATTTACATGCAGCTAGAAAGTCATGTAACTTTACATTCCTTTTTTAGAGTATGACTATATATCCTCCATCTATATATGGTAATTACAATGTGTGAGTGTAAGTGGTAGGATAATTCTAGAGCTCATTTATAGATTCACATTATTATAAAACAGTTGCTTTCAGATACAATGATATATAATAATAATAAAGTTGCTCAAGTGCAAAGTTTAAGGAGACTTTAGCATTATATTTGGTTCTGAATAGACAATAATCCTTTTTACAGTTTCTATGTCTATTAGTCAATTAAAGAAGGCAGTTTTACAGATTTCACAAGAGAATACCTCCATAACAGGTGGCCCCAATCTACAGCTGGAGCACGACCTCATCATCATCATATTTCTCCTTATTCTCTGGGGGGGGGAGTTAAGAAAGTCTCTTGTATTAAAACCTTTGCGGCACCTAGAAGGTAAGCTTCGTTAGGATTCATTAAAAATAGTTGTTACTAGTAGGATCCAGAGAGAAGCCTGATGTCTGCAGCAATCTGAGGCATTTATTCCCTTCAATGCCCAGAGGAATCAATCCTTCTGCTGGCACTTTGTGGTACATCCTACTCACTGCAAAGCTGCATTTTCTTTCTCAGCCATTAAATTGGTGATACTCTGGCCTGTTGGAACATACAAATTCTTTCCTGTAGTTAGTTTTTTTTTTTTAATTTTTATTTATTTATTTACTTTTATGTGTATGAATGTATTGTCTGCATGCAGGTCTGCGCACCCGTGTCGTGCGATGCCGCGGAGGTCAGAAGACGGTCTCAGATTCCCCTGGAACTGGAGTTCTCCTGGAACCGGAGTCACAGACGGTTCTCAGCCGCCATGTGGGTGCTGGGGATCGAACCCGGGTCCTCTGCAAGAGCGGTCGTCGCTCTTAACCGCTAGGCCATCCCTCCAGCCCCTCCTGTAGTTAGTTTTAAGATTTGGATTGCAAGGTTTTTTGACAAATAGTTTTCATATCTATCTATATCCGCTTTTTATTTTAGGTTTTATTATTTTTGAACCCAGTGATCCTCAAAAAAACAGTTGTCTTGTATACATACCACAGCAAAATATATTAATATAGGGGCTCTGACATCAACAATGGATTATTCTACCAAGAGATGTTGGCGCATAGGATGCCACCCCAAAAAGGTAAAGGTCTTGCCTCCAAAACTGGGATACTTTCTGCAGGAAGAGACACGATAAGGCCCTGCTGTTGAGACGGAATACACATGGAACAGATGTATTGAACCGCACTGGCAAGAATACAGATGGTCCTCTGGATTGCCTAGCGAGTGTTACCAAAGCCACAAACCAAATAAAGCAAATTTGTGTCTCCTTGAGTCAAACAAAGACTCCCTCCATCAGCACCACTCTACACCTCACCTGCCTGGAAAATACTGTGCAGAGTGGCAGCCATATGTCCTGTATATCCCAAATCTAATTGGCTATTAGCTCTCTCCTTGGAGAATACCCATGGCTGATGCACAAGTTACATCCTCTAATGGCTTAAGAGATTATAGGAAACCACAGGAAGACCCGGTCATCTTAACAGAAAGAAAAGTAATTAATGGATTAACATACCATCCAAACATTGTGTCTATAACAAGTAACCTACATAACAATTAGTACTGTTAAATAACCTTATATAAATGCATTTGCTTCATTAGTAGGATCGAAAGGCTATATATTATACTGTTTAAATACCTATATATCTAATTGCATGTGCTTCATTAGTAGGATCGAAAGGTTATGCCTGGACAAGCTGGCAGCCCATGAAAGAAAACAGCCATAATTGACTAGAAACCAAGACAACAGCTCCAGAGAAAGTAGACTGTTTTGCTTCTCATCCACATGTGCCCCTTTTCTAAGCCTAGGGTACAATCTGCGGAAGAGGGGGTGCAGTAGAATGTAAGGGCTGCGATTGGGGTGAATGGTGAAAATACAACAATATAGACTGGACACTCATTTGATCAACTTGATTGAACATATAAGCCCCCCCTGCTGGATGGTGGGACCCATGAGCTCTGTGTGTTTGGGCACAACTGCTTGCAAATTGGTTTTACATGAAGGATGCTTGTACTCACAAATTATCACTTATTGTTAAAAAAATAAAACAAAACAAAACAAAAAAGCAGAGAAAGATGCAGAAAACTTATGGCAGAATGCATGATCTGGGATGGGTAGGGGTGGGGTGGGGGGAAAGGAAAGGGATATATGCCTGAACTGAATTGGAAAATGATGTATGAAATACAGAAAGCATCAATAAAAAAAATAAATAAATAAAGTTGCTCAATTTGCCTGCCACCTGGGGATTTGGTGTTAGCATCCACAAATGAGGTAAACCATACTCTGGTGTTTTTCTGGCACTGTGTTACTTCACTTAATTGCTTCAAGTTCCATCCATTTACCAGCAAAGCTCATGATGTCATCTTTCTTTACTGCTGCATAGAACTCCATTGTGTAGATATACCACATTTTTGTTATTCAGTCATTAGTTGAGGAACATCTGGGTTGGTTCCTGGTCTTTGCTATTGTGAAGAGAGCTGCAATAAACAGCTGTGCATGTATCTTTGTGGTAGGATGCATCTTGTGGGTACATACACAGGAGCGGTATGGCTGGGTCAGGTGGTAGGCTCATTTTGAGCTTTTAAGGGTTCTCCACACTGCTTTCTACAGTGGCTGAGCCAGTTTACATTCCCACCAGCAGTGGATGAGTGTTCCCCTTTCCCTACAACTCTCCAGAATTTGGTGTCTTTTATTTTTCTGAACTTGGCTAGCCTTATTGGAGTGAGATGATACCTTAATGTGGTTTTAATTTTCATTTCCTTAATTATTAGTGATGTTGAACACTTTTTAAGATGTTTCTCAGCCATATTTACTTCCTTACTGGTGAAGTCTCTGTTCAGCTCTTTACTCCATCTTTTGAGTAGGTCATTTGTTTTCTTCTTTGTTATTTAAGTAGGTTATATATTCTAGATGTTAATGGTCTGTTTGATGTATCAGTGGTGAAGGTTTCCACCCACTCTGTGGGTTTTCTCTTCACTTCCTTGATTGTTTCTTTAGCTGTACAAAAGCTTTTGAGTTTGATGAGGTCCCACTTGTCAGAGGTTGTCCTTATTTCCTGTGCAGATGCTGTTTGATTTAGAAAGTCTTTTCCTACACCTATGCCTTGTAGGTTGTTGCCAACTTTTTCTTCTATCATTTTCAGGGTTTCAGGTTTTAGGTTGAGATCTTTGATCCACTTGGAGTTTATTTTTGTACAGGGTGAGAGGTAGGGGGTTAATTTTGTTCTTCTAAAAATGGTGATCCAGTTTTGCCAACACCATTTGCTGAAGATGCTATCTTTCCTCCATTGAGTTTTTTTGGCCCCTTTGTCAAATATGAGGTGGCTGAAGTTATATGAGCTCAGGTTTGGATCTTCAATTTTGTTCCATTGGCCAATGGCTCTGTTTATTTTTTGCCAATAACAGGCTGTCTTTATGACTATAGCCATGTAATATAGCTTGAAGTCTTGTAATGTAATCCCCCCAGTGTTGCACTTTTCACTCAGGGTTGCTTTAGCTATTTGGGGTCTTTTGTTTTTCCATATGAATTAAAGGATTATTTTTCTAAGTCTGTGAAAAAGCTTATGAGGATTTTGATTAGGATTGCATTGAATCTGAATATTAATTTAGGTAGAATGGACATTTTTACTATATTAATTATTCCAATACATGAGCATGGGAGGTCTTTCAATCTTTTGATATCATTTTCCATCTCCTTCTTCAAGTTTTTAAACTTTTTGTTGTAGATTTCTTTGGTGTCTTTGATTTGGTTTATTCCTAGGTATTTTTTGAGGGTATTGTGATTGGAAAGGTCTCCTTATATTCCTTCTCCAGTTGCTTATTGTTGGTGTAAAGGAAGGCTACTGATTTTTCTAGATTTATTTTGCTTCCCTCCACTTTACTGAAACTTTTGATCATTTCTAAGAGTTTTCTGGTGGAATTTTTAGCATCCCTTAGGTAAACTATCGTATCATCTACAAAAAGGTATAGTTTTACTTCCTCTTTTCCAATTAGTACTCCTTTAATTTCACTTTCTTGCCTTATTGCCCTAACAAGCATTTCAAGCACTATATTAAAGAGGAGTGGAGATAGTGGACAGCCTTGCCATGTTCCTGCCTTTAAGGGGAAGGATTCAAACTTTTCTCCATTTAAGATGATGTTGGCTGTGGGCTTCTTGTATATGGCTTTGATTACATTGAGGAATGATCCCTCCAGTCCAATTCCCTCTGAGACTTTAAGCATGAAGTGATGCTGTATTTTGTCAAAAGTTTTTTCTGCGTCAATTGAGATGATTGTGTTGTTTCTTCTTTAAGTCCATTTACGTGTTTTATGATGTTTATTGATTTACGTATGTTGAACCATCCCTGCATGTCTGGTATGAATCCAACCTGGTCATGATGGATGATCTTCTTGATGTGAGTCTGTATGTGATTTGCAAGTATTATGTTGAGAATTTTTGCATCTGTGTTCATCAAGGATATGGGTCTATAGTTTTCTTTCTTGTTTGTGTCTTTGCCTGGTTTGGGTATTAGATTGATGCTGGCTTCGTAGAAGGAATTTAGGATATTTCCCTATGTCTGTATCCTAAAAAGTTTGAGTAGTAATGGTTATAAGACATCTTGAAATGTTTTATAGAATTCTGCTGTGAAACCATCTGGGCCTGGGCTTTTCTTAGTTGAGAGGCTTTTTATTACATCTATTTCCTCACGTGTTATGGGTCTGTTTAAGCTGTCAATCTCTTCTTGGTTAAGCTTTGGCGAAACCCAGGATTTCAGATATTCATCCATTTCTCTCAGATTTTCAAATTTAGTAGAGTATAGGTTTTTGAAGTATTCTTGTGTGATTGTCTGGATCTTTTCTTTATCTGTGGTGATGTTTCCCCTTTCATGGCAAATGCTATTGATTTGGAGTTGCTCTTTTTTTTTTTTTTTTGGTTAACTGGGCTAGAGGTCTGTCTATTTTATCTTTACAAAGAACCAGATTTTGGATTCATTGACTTTTTTTGTATTGTTTTCTTTGTTTCTATTTCATTGATTTCTGCTCTGGTTTTTGTTATTTCTTCCTGTCTGTTGGGTTTAGGGTTCATTTGTTGTTGTCTTTCAAGTGTTTTTAGCTGCAGTGTTAGATCTTTTACTTGTTCTCTTTCTGTAATTTTTTTTTTTAATGTGGGCACTTCAGACTATAAATTTCCCTCTTAGGACTAACTTTAATGTATCCCACAGGTTTTGTTGTGTTGTATTGTCATTTTCGTTTAGTTCCAGGAATGCATTTATTTCATTCTTTATTTCTTCTCTGACCCAGTCATTGTTCAGTATTGTGCTATTTAGGCTCCATGTCTTCTTATATTTAGTAGGGCTTACCCTGGTGTTAATATTGAGCTTTATTGCACTGTGGTCTGATAGAATCCATGGGATAATTTCAATCCTTTTGTATTTGTTGAGTTTTCTTTTGTCTCCAAATATATGGTAAATATTGGAGAATGTTCTATGGGGCACTGAGTAGAAAGTATATTCTCTGGTCTTTGGATGGAATATTCTGTAGATATCTGTGAGGTCCATTTGGTGTATTATATTGTTCAGTTCTGATGTCTCTCTGTTTATTTTTTGTCCAGTTGACCTATCCAGGTGGCTCAGTGGAGTATTGAAGTCCCCCACTATTAGCGTACTGGGATTAATCTGTGTCTTGAGGTCCTGAAGGATTGTGTTTATAAATTTCGGTGCACCACAGTTTGGTACATAAATATTTAAGGTTGTGAAATCTTCTTGGTTAATTGTTCCATTGATAAGTATATAATGGCCCTCTTTGTCTTTTCTCATTAATTTTATTGCGAGGTCTGTTTTGTCTGATATTAGAATAGCCACTCCTGCTTGCTTTTTTATACCATTTGCTTGGAATATATTTTTCCATCATTTCACTCTAAGGTGTTTTCTGTCCTTGAGGGTGAGATTTGCTTCTTGGAAGTAGCATATATATGGATTCTGTTTCCTAATTCATTCTTCCAGTCTATGTCTTTTGAATGGGGAGTTTAGACCATTAATATCTAAGTTTATTATTGAGAGATGTGTGCTGTTTCCTTTCAACTTATTTTTTGTTTGTATTCTTGGTCTAGGTATTTATTTACTCTGTTATGCTGTTGGTAATTTCTCTCTTGGGTTGCTTAAGGATAGTTCCTCCTTTCCTCTATTCTTTGAATTACTTTGAGTATTTTCTGAAGTGTTGGGTTTTTGACATGTGTTCTTTCATTTTGTTTATGTCTTAAAGGATTTTTCTTTCTTCAACTATGATTGACATTTTTGCTGGGTATAGAAATCTGGGTTGGCATCTAAAGTCATTTAGTACTGGGAATACTTTGGTCCATGTTCTTCTGGCTTTCATGGTTTGCACTGAGCAGTCAGGTGTGATTCTGATGGGTTTCCCCTTACATGTAACTTGTTGTTTTTCTCTTGTGGTTTTCAGTATTTTGTCCTTGTTTTGAGTATCTAGTGTTTTAACTATGATATGACATGGGGAATTTCTTTTCTGGTCTTATCTATTTGGTGTTCTATATGCTTCCTGTATTTCTATGTGTTTGTCTTTTTTCAGTTTGGGGAAGTTTTCTTCTATTATTCGGTTGAAGAACTGATCAATACCATTTTCTTTGGATTCTTCTCCTTACTCTGTCCCTATGATGTGGAGGTTTGGTGTTTTCATGGTTTCCCACATTTCCTGGTTGTTCTACTCTTGTGTTTTTTTTTTTTTTAATTTTTCATAATCTTTACTTGAGGTTTCTAGCTGCACTGTGTTATCCTGTAGGTCTGATATTATTTTTTCTGCTTCTTCCATTCTACTTCTGAGGCTTTTTCCCATCCTTTTTTGCTGATTGGATGAATGTTCAATTTCCTTTTTTATTTCATCCTGTGATTTCTTCAGTATTTCCCCTTCCTATTTGAGCTTTTCATTCTTTTCTTGTAGCTCCTTGCTTTGCTGGTCAGTTTCTTTTTTCCTTTCAGCCTGAGATCTTTTCAGTGTTTCCACTTCCAGAGTTTGTAACTCTCTCCTAGTTCTTTGCAGAGTTTGTATTTATCTTTTTCTAGGTCTTTGCTGAGTTTTCAATCTCTCCTTTTAGTTCTTTCTGGAGTTTATCATTCTTTCCTTCTTTTTCCTTCTGGAGTTTTTTGTTCTCTCCCTTTAGTTCTCTAATTTGTTCTTTATAGTCTTTGAACATGTCTACGATTGTTCTTCTAAGTTCAGTATCTTGGTTCCCTTCCAGGTAAATCTCCTTGTTGGGATCTTCTCCAGGATTGGTTGAGTTCAGTGGGGACTTATTTTGAGCTTTTCCCATATTGTTGTTTTTCCTTTTTGTTTCTGGCATGTGTAATTTTTGTTGTTGTTGTTTTCCCCCTTTGTTTATTTGTTTGCCTTCTGTTGCTAATATCACATATTAATATGGAGGACTGGTTGGTCACTCAGTTTTATTCCTGTTGGTTTCTTCTTCAGTTTTGGCTATGCAGCCTCCAATCACTGCCACTGCTGGATCCTCCCACAGCATTAAACTGTAGCACCAGCAGTTTACACTTTCCACCTCAGTATCAGTATCTTGGGGAGGGAGTTGAATCCTTTGGCCCACACACCAGTCCCCACCTGGGTAGTTGGACATTGAGAGTCTATGTCATCTTTCTTTACTTCTCCACAGAAATCCATTGTGTAGATGTACCACATTTTCTCTATCCATTCATTGGTTGAGGGGCACTCAGGTTGGTTCCAGTTCTTCACTATTGTGAAAAGAGCTTTAATAAAAATGGCTGTACAATTATCTCTGTGGTAGAAAGCGTGTGATGGATATATTCTCAGAAGTGGTATGGCTGGGTCAGGCAGTAGGCTCATTTTGAGTCTTTTAAAGGTTCTCCATACTGCTTTCCATAGTGTTTGTATGAGTTTGCATTTCCACCAGCAGTGGATGAGTGTTCACCTTTCCCCACACACTCTCCAGCATTTGGTATCAGTGGTTTTCTTGATCCTTGCTAGACTTATTGGGGTGAGATGATATCTTAAAGTGGTTTTAAATTGCCTTTCTTTAACTATTAGTGATGTTGAACATTTTTAAAGATGGTTCTCAGCCATCTCAACTTCCTCTCTTGTGAAGTCTCTGCTCAGCTCTTTACTCCATCTTTTGAGTGAGTCATTTGTTTTCTTATTTCTTTGTTTTTGAGTAGTTTATATATTCTAGAAGTTAATGCTCTATACGATGTATCAGCAGTGAAGGTTTCCTCACACTCTGTGGGTTTTCTCTTCACTTTATTGATTGTTTCTTTTGCTGTACAGAAACTTTTGAGTTTAATAAGGTACCACTTGTCAATTGTTGACCTTATGTGTAGCTGCTCTCTGACATAGAAAGTCTTTTCTTACACCTATGTCTTGTAAGTTGTTGCCAACTGTTTCTTCTATTACCTTCAGAGTTTTGGGTTTCACACTGAGGACTTTGATCCATTTGGAGTTTATTTTTGTACAGGGGGGGAGGTAGGGGTTTAATTTTATTTTTCTACAAGTGAAGATCCAGTTTTGCCAACACCATTTGCTGCAGATACTGTCGTTTCTCCACTGAATGTTTTTGGCCCCCTTGTCAAATATGAGGTGGCAGAAATTGTATGTGCTCAAGTTTGGATCTTCAGCTTTGTTCCATTGGTCTACAGGTCTGTTTTCCTGCCAGTAGCTATTTATATTATTATATCCCTGTAGTATATTTTGCTGTCTGTTATGGAAATCCCCCCTGTATTGCTCTTTTCACTCAGGATTACTTGGGCAATTTGGGGCCTTTTGTTGTTCCATATGGATTTAAGATTTTTTCCAAGCCTGTGAACAATGTCCTTGGGATTTTCATTGGAATTACATTTAATTGGTATATTAATTTGGGTAAAATTGAAATTTTTACTCTATTAATTTTTCCAATCCATGAGCATGGGAGGTCTTTCCATCTTCTGATATCTTCTTCAATCTCCTTCTTCAGGAGTTTATAATTTTTGTTGTAGAGATCTTTGGTGTTTTGGATTAGATTTGTTCATAGGTATTTTATTGTTTTTGAGGCTATTGTGATTGAGAAGGTCTCCTTTTATTCCTTCTTCAGTTGCATGTTTTTTGTGTGGAGAAAGGCTACTTATTTTTCTAGGTTAATTTTGTATCCTGCCATGTTACTGAAACTTTTAATCTTTTCTAGGAGTTTTCTGGTGGAGTTTTTATAATCCTTTAGTTAAACTATCATGTCGTCCACAAAGAGGGATATAATTACTTTCTTTTTTCTAATTAGTATTCCTTTAATTTCCTTGTCTTGGCTTATTGCCCTAGCCAGTGTTTTAAGCACTATATTGAAAACGAGTGGAGACAAGGAGCAGCCTTGTCAGGTTCCTGCATTTATGGGAAATCCCAACTTTTCTCCATTTAGGATGATACTGGCTGTTCGTTTCTTACATATGGCTTTGATTATGTTGATGAATGATACTTCCAGTGCAATTCCCTCTAGTACTTTAATCATAAAGGGATCCTGGATTTTGTCAAAGACTTTTTTCTGCATCTATTGAGATGATCCTGTAGTCTTTGTCCTTCAGGCCATTTATATGTTTTATGATATTTACTGATTTTCATATGTTGAACCATCCCTTCATCTCTGGTATGAATCACTTGATCATGGTGAATGATCTTTTTGATGTGGGTCTGTATACGATTTTCAAGTATTTTGCTGAGAATTTTTGCATCTAAGTTCATTAATGAGATGGGTCTGTAGTTCTCTTTTTTGGTTGCATACTTGCCTGGTTTCAGTATTAGAGTGATTCTGGATTCATAGAAGGAATTTGGGAGAATTTTCTCTGACTCTGCTTGTATCCTTATGAACAGCTTGAGTAATAATATTTGTAAGTCCTCTAAATGTTTTATAGAATTCTGCTATGAAACAATCTGGACCTGTTTATTTTTTATTTATTTATTTATTTTTTGGTTGGGAGGTGTCTTTACATTTTCAGTTTCTTCATATATTAAGGGTCTGTTTAAGTTGTCAATCTCTTCTTGGTTTAGCTTTGGCGATTCCGTGGATTGCAGATATTCATCCATTTCTCTTAGGTTTTTCTTCTTTTTTATCCACAATGTTTATTGATAGATACAAGTATATAAAATCAGGGCATGAACATGATTTGATAGATTAAGTAGACTTAATTTCAATACTATAATAAGGGAACAAATCAAATTCTCACCATTTGTTTCACCCCCACAAAAACCACTTCAAGGGCATTAATGATCTCTTAAATCTGTTCAGTTTTGTGCAAGTAAACTATGTTTCTTTTTAAAAGTGCGTGTGCACTTGCCCAGGCTTAAGGATATTGAAATCTAGCACATAAATCCCATTACTAGATGTAGAAATACTGGCAATATACTATTATGGCAACAACCATCAATTACAGTTAAGGATTTTCTGTAACAACCAAATGGATAATCTAGTATTGCAACAACTCATTTATTACTGAGAAAAGTGCATTTCTACAGTATTCAGTGTTGCTATTCAGTTTTCTAACTTTAAACAGCCTATAATAACTGGCAGTAAAGAAGGTCTTTGCAATAGACTGCCTCTGCTTGAGAACCTATAATGTAATTATTGGATGCTGCTAATATACTATCTAAACATTGAAGATATTCCTAAAATATTTGATGGTAGACTATGATTAAGACATTACACTACAAAAAATCCTTATGCAGAAGGAAACCCTTACTGACGTGCTTCTGCTTTAGATATTGTGCCCCCAAATGAAGTCCAGTAAACACTTGTCTTGTCTTGATCCCCCTGCATTGGTCTCCATGATATTGCCGAGGTAATCCAACAATGGCAGTCCATATTCTGAGGAGGCTGAACGAGTTCACAAGCTGAGTACCTCAGCAGTCCTTAGTCCACATTGGAAGGCTAAAAAGTAAAAAAGCTGTATCTCATGTTTTTGAGGAGTGCCAAACATAGTGAGATCCACAGAGCACATGCACCTGCCTGTAAGAATTGTAGACAGGTCAAACAACAGTGCTCTTTTTTTGTGTTTTTACTGAGATCTCAAATTTTGTGACTGCATTACAGTTTCTCTGGTCTTATTGATTATTATTTCTGGTTGTATTTTCCTTCTGGATTCTTAAGACCATACAAATAGCCCAGATTAACCAAGGTTTTTTTTTTGTTTTTTTTTTCTGAAGTCAGTTGAGGATCTGGTACTCATGGGTCTCTCAGGGTTTTTTTGGGAGGGGTGTGGGAGACCCTTGTTTCTTTCAGTTCCTCATCCACCAGTTCCATCCACATGAGGACAAAATTAGGTCTTGCTAGACCAGTCTTCCTTTTCTGAAGCATGAGCAGACTCTCCTCTTGATAGACTGGACACTGGCTTAATTCCACTTAGTGGCTCTCCAAGACCTCCCTGAACAGGAAGAATGGTGACCCAACTCTGCAGTACTTTTCAAGACATACCCCCAGGTATAATCCCCTAAGACTTGGTTGACCTCTGAGGGCAAGGAACAAAGTTGTCCCCCAGGTGCCTTGGCCAAATTGGTAGGGACTTCAGATATGGTCATTAAGCGTCCAGAAAGGATAAGTTGCACCAGCCTATTACATTGCACCTATATTAAAATTGTATCCTTTGGAAACAAACTGTATGTTATTTCCATAGCATATTTCTTGATTTGCATCTTTCCATTTTAATCCCATATTACTCTAAAAAATGCACACATACCCTCCGTCATATACTCAAATTCCAAGCTCTGAAAAGGTCAGCTTTAGAACCTTTGTAGGGATTCCCAATACAAGAGCACAGTTGTCTTCAGATCATGAGGAATATAATATTGACATTGCTCATTTTGTCTTACACCTAGGGACTTGGTACTAGCATCTACAGATGAGGGCTACCATTAGTCTTTTGTTTTTCTGGGACTGTGTTACTTCATTTAGCATAAAATCTTCTAGTTCCATCCATTTACCTGCAAAGTTCATGATGTTATCTTTCTTTACCACTGCATAGTACTCCATTTTGTAGATGTACCAAATTTTCTGTATCCATTCATCAGTTGTGAGGCATCTGATTTTGTGCCAGCTCTTTGCTATTGTGAAGAGAGCTGCAAAAAAACATGGCTGTACATGTATCTCTGCTGTAGGAAGAGTCTGATGGAGATATACCCAGCAGTGGTATGGCTGAGTCAAGTGGTAGGCTCATTTTGAGTCTTTTAAGGGGTCTCCATACTGCTTTCCATAGGGGTTGTACAAGTTTGCATTCCCACCAGCATTGGATGAGGTTTTTCAAATTTTCAGAGTATAGGTTTTTGAAGTATTCCTGCATGATTGTCTGGATCATTTCATTGTCTGTTGTGATATTTCCCCATTCATCATGAATTCTATTGATTTGGAGTTGCTCTTTCTTTCTTTTGGTTAACTGGACTACAGGTCTGTCTATCTTGTTTATTCTCTCAAAGAACCAAATTTTGGATTCATTGATTTTTTTGTATTGTTTTCTTTGTTTCTATTTCATTAATTTCTGCTCTGATTTTTGTTATTTCTTTCTCTCTGTTGTGTTTAGGGTTTATTTGTTGTTGACTTTCAAGTATTTTTTTGCTGCAGTGTTAGCTACTTTATCTGTGCTCTTTCACTCTTTTTTTTTTTGTGTGTAGGCACCCAGGGCTATGAACTTCCCTCTTAAGACTGCTTTTATCTTTCTTTCCTTCTTTCTTTCTTTCTTTCTTTCTTTCTTTCTTTCTTTCTTTCTTTCTTTCTTTCTTTCTTTCTTCTTTCTTCTTTCTTCTTCCTTCTTCCTTCTTTCTTCTTTCTTCTTTCTTCTTTCTTCTTTCTTCTTTCTTCTTTCTTTCCTCCTTGACCCATTCATTATTCAGGAGTGTGCTGCTTAGTCTCCATGTGTATTAGTCACTTTTCTGATGCTGTGATAAATACCATGACCAAGGAACTTATAAAAGGAAGAGTTTATTTGAGCTTACGATTGATGGTTCCAGGGAATTAGAGTCCATTGTGGCGGGAGGCATGGTGGCTGGAGCTGGAGCAGGAAGCCAAGGGTCACATCTTGCAATGAGCACAGTAAGCAGAGAGAGTGGCTGGAGACCACGAGGCTTGTTAAGCTCACCGATCCTGCCCCCAGTGACATACCTCCCCCAGCACGGCCACACCTTCTAAGACCTCCAAAAACAGCGCCACCAACTGCAGACAAATGTCTGAATACTTACAGCCTATGGGGGACACTCATTCAAACCACAACACCATGTGTTTGTGCAAGGTAGCAGGGGTTATCCTGGAATTGATATTGAGATGTATTGCACTATGGTCTGATAGAATGCATGAAATTATTTCAATTTTTTGTATTTGTTGAGTTTTTTTCTGTGTCCAAGTATGTGGTCAATTTTGGAGAATGTTCCATGGGATGTTGAGTAGAAAGTGTATTCTCTCGTGCTTAGATGGAATATTCAGAAGAAGTTTGTGAGGTCCATTTCCTGTATTGTTTTGTTCAGTTCGGATGTCTCTCTGTTTATTTTTTGTCTGATTGACCTGTCCAAAGGACTCAGTGGAGTATTGAAGTCCCCTACTATAAGTGTGTGGGGGTTAGTCTGTGCCTTGATGTCCTGTAGAGTTGTATTTATAAAGTTCAGTGCACCAGAGTTTGGTGGATATATATTCATGATTATTGTCTTCATATTTAATTTTCCCTTTGATATGGATGTTGTGGCCCTCTTTGTCTCCTCTAATTGCTTCTACTTTGAAGTCTATTTTGTCACATATTAAAAGAGCAACTCCTGCTTTCTTTTTGGTACCATTAACTTGAAATAGTTTTTTTCTATTTTTTCACTTTAAGTTTGTGCCTATCATTGAGTGTAAGATGGGTTTTTTTTGTAGACAGCATATTGATGTATTCTTTTTTTCTAATCCATTCTCCCATTCTATGCCTTTTGATTGGAGAATTTATTCCATTAATAGTTAAAATTATTATTGAGAGGTGTGTGTTGCTTCCTTTCACCTTATTATATATTTACATTTTCACCTAGGCTTCTACTTCTGCATTTCTCTTTTTATTAATTTCTCTTGCAAATTGCCTGGGGGTAGTTGCTTCTCTCCTCGGTCCTTTGAATTGTTTCAAGTAGTCTCTGAAGGGTTGGTGTTCTGGACATGTATTCTTTCATCTTATTTATGTCATGGAAGGTGTTTTTCTCTTTCCTTCAACTAGAACCAACATTTTTGCTGGGTATAGTAACCAGGGTTGGCATTTATAGTTTTTTAGCACTGGGAATGCTTTGCTCCATGTTCTTCTTGCTTTCATAGTTTGCCCTGAAAAGTCAGCTGTAATTCTGATAGGTTTCCCCTTATATGTAATTTGTTGTTTTTTTCTTGTGTCTTTCAGAATTTTGTCTTGGTTTTGGGTGTCTTGCATTTTAACTATGATATGGCAGGGGGAGTTTCTTTTCTGGTATAGTCTATTTGGTGCTCTATGTGATTCTTGTATTGAATGGATTTGTCTTTTTTTTAATTTGAGGAAATTTTCCTCTATTATTCTGTTGACAATCTGATCAATACAGTTCTCTAGGGATTCTTCTCCTTCCTCTATCCCTATGATACAGAGGTTTGATCTTTGCATCGTGTCCCTTATTTCCTGGTTGTTCCACTCTTGTGTATTTTTAAAATTTTCACAGTGTTTACTTGAGCTTTTTAGTTGTTCTTTGTTATCTTCTAGGTCTGATATTCTTTTTTCTGCTTCTTCCATTCCGCTTCTGAGGCTTTTTCCCATTCTTTCCTTTTGATTGGATGACTGTTCAATTTCATTTTTAATTTTTTCCTGTGTTTTCTTTACTATTTCCACTTTTCTGGGAGCTTCTCAATCTTTTCTTGGAGCTCCTTGTTTTGCTTGTTGGTTTCCTTTTTCATTTCTCCATGGTATATTTGCAGTGTTTCCTCTTCCTTCTGGAGTTTGTCAATTTTTTTTCCTCTTCCTCTTTCCAGAGCCTGCCATTTTCTCCTTTTAGCTCATTCCAAAGTTTATCCTTGTCTCCCTCTAGGTTCTTTCTGAGTTTTTCATTCTCTGCCCTTAGTTTATTGTGCACTTTTCCCATATTGTTCATTTGTTGTGCTCTAGGCATGTAGTCTTCCTTTTGCCTTTTATTCTGATGTGAATATTGAATGCCTCTTCACCTCGTTGAAGTATTGCTTTCCTTTATTCCTTCAGGTGCCTTTGTTGTATTCTCCTTATGTATGGAGTGTTGGCTTGTCTAGGTTTCAGGCTTTCAATTTTGGTTATATAGTTCACTCTTCCCTTTCTGCTCCATAAGATCTAGGTAGGTGACAACCCAGATGACACCTTCTGAGCACTGTATTCCCTCTGTTCCCACCCACTCTCTCTGGAGTTTCAGTTGACTGGGGGGCAGGGGGGTTGGTTGAGTTGCTCTATCTGTGCTCTGTCACCAAATGCCTGCAGCCTCCGAGTTCAAACCTCAGCTCCTGGCTCCCAGAATTCTCTGGGCCAAAACGCTGCTCCACTCAGACTCTGCCAGAGCTCAAGCACCCAAATCACATGTGTTTTGTTGTTGTTGTTGTTGTTGTTTTGTTTGTTTTGCTTTAATATAGGCTCTTATTTCTATAAATTTCCCTATTAGGACTCTTTTTAAATTATTCCATAGGTTTTGTTGTATTGTATTTCCATTTTCATTTAGTTTCAGGAATGCTTTTATTTCTTTATTTCTCTTGACCCATTCATTATACCGGGATGTGGGATGTATTGTTTAGTCTCCATGAATTCTTGTAGATAGTAGGGCTTTATTGCACTGTGGTCTGATAGAATGCATGGAATCATTTCAATTTTTTCTGAATTTGTTGAGGCTTGTTCTGTGTCCCAGTATGTGGTCAATTTTGGAGAATGTTCCATGGAGTACTGAATAGAAATTTTATTCTGGCTTTTCCAAAATGGCAGCTCACAAGCACTGGGTGCATTATGAGCAGCTAAGGACAAAGTTGGGGAGAAGGCCTAAGGGTACTCCAAGAGCACTGGGAAGCGTCAGAGGTGATGCAAGGCATTTGGATCCTTTGGGACTAGAATTTGTCACAATAGACAACACCCAAGGGCCTCAGGAGACAACACGGAAAGCCCCAGTATTATCTGAGCCTTTCTCCTAATGAACACAGGTACAGAACTTGGCACCTGGCCCTGCCTGGAGGATTGGTGAGTAGATTAAGGGTGGTGTACTGTGGTTCTGTGAGTACATCTCATTCGTGGGTTATTGGGTTTCACCCTACTTAAATGTCGGGGGACTCCAGCTGCATTGCAGCAGAAGCATTAAGACCTTCCAGTGCACAGGACTGGGAGTGTCTGGGGCCCTCAGGTGCAGTTTCACAGGCCTGGAAATTTGGGGATGGCTTGAGTGTTTCGTGGCTTAGTTCATTGGGTAAACTGCTGGTTGGGTGAGGGGTGTTGATCTGTATAGTGTTAGGATAAAGTTGAGATTTTGGAGTCTAAAGCATCAACACATGTACATCAATTAAGAAGTAAACAAACACCTGAAGAATATAACCAACATCAGTGTCAGCTCAATAAACACCTAAGCTTCACATTGGAACCAGTCCCAAGAGAGGCTACCCAAATGCCTAAAGCTCAAGGAAAGACTCAGGTGGATCTCCACCAAACACTAAGGCCCCTATTCAAGTGCCCTATAATGAAAACCCCTTTGATATAACTCAGGATACATATCTCAAAAGAACAATTATGGATATGATTAGAGAAATTAATGAGTTGAGGGAATTTAAGGAGCTTATAAATAAGGAAGTCCAGGATCTAAAAGAAGATGGATGAATTGAAAGAGCACAATGGTAAATTGTGGGATGAATTTACAAAAGATATAGAAACAATGAAGAAAATTCAAGGTGAAATGAATAAAGAAATGCAACATTCCACAAACAAATTAGAAAGGATGGGAGAAACTCTTAATAATAAAATAGATGAAATAAATAATGGAATATCAAGATTGGAAGACAATATGAAAGAAATTGGATAAATCAAGTAAAGATTATGAAAAATTAAGAATAACACAAAAATGGAATAAACAGGAACTGTGGGTAATATGAAAAGACCAAACATATGAATTATAAGGATAGAAGAAGAAGAAAACTCACAGGATAAAGATATGGCCCAGGTCTTCAACAAAATTTTAGAGGAAAATTTTCTCAAATTAAACCAAAAGATACATATACACATGTTAGAAGCATACAGAACTCCAAGCAGAAAAGAAATTTTTCATGCCATATCATAGTAAAAGCACTAGATGTTCAAAACAAAGAAGGGACACTGAGGTCAAAAGAAAAACAAGTTCCCTACAAAGGAAAACCTATCAGAAATACAGCTGACAATGCAGATGATTAAAGCCAGAAGAGCCTTGTCTAAAATATTTTAAAAGACTTATATGCCAATCCAGAGTACTTTATCCAGCAAAAATGTCTGCTGTAACTGAAGGAGAAAGGAACATTTTCCATGATATAAATAAGTTGAAAAAAATTCCTCTCCAATAAGCCATGCCTGAAGATACAATACAAGCAATACAAAGAGTGGAGGGGAGGAATGACTATAACCAATCAAATCGAGAAAACAAATGATACTTCCACTATGGAAATAAAAACCTAGGGTAAGATTGTACTAGAAATCAAAATATTTGGAAACAATTTAATTCTCCCCCAAACAGTTTTAAATATCAATGGAATGAGTTCTCCAATTAAGAGACCAAGATTAGATGAATGGATTTAAGAAACAAAACCCATCATTTTTTCCTGTCTCCAAGAAACTAACCTCACCTTTAAAGGTAGATATTAGCCCAAGGAGGGTAAAAAATAAAACAAGTAATTGACACTAAGAAAGAAGGAGGGGTCACTATGCTAATACTCAATAAAATACAATTCATGACCTTTGGTTGTGTTTTGTGGGGGATATCTGATCGCTAGGTGGAACATATTTGGGGCAGATAGATGGGTTTTTGCCAGGGCTATGTAGTGCATTTTTTAATATCTGGAAAGATTTTGTTACCCAGAGTCTGTCCCAGGAATTGTGGTGTCACTTTAAGGTTTTTAATTTGTGGTGATGTGTTTGGGGGAACTGCCCCATTCCACTGGATGGACATAAATATTGCAAAGCTCAGTGGAAAATAAGTTACTTGTACTAGATTTAAGTGGTTACATGTTTCTGGAGTGGAATGGTATAAACATTGAAGCCAGTCTACTAATGTTGTAAATGGGATTACAACCACATGGGGATGTGGTTGGTTTTCTGTCCATTCCTGACTTGTACTGGACCACAGTTGTAGATTTGTATTAAAGGAGCATAGACAAGAAATGAGTTACCTTTGAATACTGAAAGATATTATTGGTCTCTGTCTATTGTGCAAGTGTTTCTTTTGATATTTATTCTGCCTATTTCAAGATAACATGACTCAAGTAAAGTTAGGTTTTCTTCCCAGAACTAGTGGCATGTACCCCAGAAAAAGAGTTTGGATGGACATGGTAAGTTTTTTCAGCTTAATTCTGCTCAACAGCAACTATCTAATTGGAAACTCATATCCAATTAAAAAAATCCTCCAATTCAACCATCCAGGGACTTACAGAATGCCTTATCCACCATCATGGTATTCCTCACAGCATCACTTCTGACCAAGGAACTCACTTCACAGCCAAAGAAGTGCGACAGTGGGCCCATGGTCATGGTATCCACTGGTCTTACCATGTTCCCCACCATCCAGAAGCAGCTGGCTTGATAGAACGATGGAATGGACTCTTGAACACACAGTTACAGTGCCAATTAGGTAGCAATACTCTGGAGGGCTGGGGCAAGGTTCGCCAGCAGGCAGTATATGCTTTGAATCAGCACCCACTATATGGTACTGTTTCTCCTATAGCCAGAATTCATGGGTCCAGGAACCAAGGGGTGGAAGTGGGAGTGATTCCACTCACTATCACCCCTAATGACTCAGTAGGAAAATTTTTGCTTCCTGTACCCACGACCATGCATTCTGCTGGTCTAGATGTTTTGGCTCCAAAGGGGGGAGTGCTTTTGCCAGGAGATACAGCAAAAGTTCCATTGAACTGGAAGATAAGACTTCCCCCTGGGCACTTTGGGTTTCTACTGCCCTTAAACCAACAGGCTAAGGAAGGAATAACAGTAGTAGGAGGAGTGATTGATCCAGACTACCGGGGGAAATTGGACTTTTTCTCCACAATGGGGGCAAAGAAGATTATGTTTGGAAGGCAGGAGATGCTGTAGGGCGCCTTCTGGTGCTAGAGTATCCTATGATTAATGTCAATGGGAAACTCCAACAACCCAAACCAGACAGGACAACAAATAGCCCAGACCCTTCAGGCATGAAGGTATGGATCACTCTTCCAGGGAAAGAGCCAAGACCTGCAGAGGTGCTTGCTGATGGTGGAGGAAATACAGAATGGGTAGTAGATGAAGGTAGTCATAAACACCAGCAGAAGCCAGGGGACCAGTTTCAGAAATGTGGATTATAATATATATTAACTTTTGTCCTATTTGGTTAAGAATGTGCATATATATATATATATATATATATATATATATATATATATATTAAGTGGATACTTTTGTTGTTCCCTTTTGAATGTGCAACTGAGATAAGTGCTAAGTGTTGTCATATTTAGGTTATTAGATACTGAAGGACTAAGTGTTCCTCAAGGACATTACCACCTACTCTAAGATATAATGCTTTGCTATTGCACATGAGACACTTATAACATGTTAGGTGGAATTATGACCTTGTGATTGTTTGCAATTGACATTTAAGCATAACAAAAAGAGAGGCTATTTATTGGGTGTCAAGTTGACAAGGGGTGGACTTGTGGTGGTTAATCCTGGGTGTCATCCTGACTAGACTAAGGAACAAATGAGAGAAAAGGATCTTCGGATTGGAGCACCTCAACCTGGATGGCCCACCCCAAATGTGGGCATTACCTTCTGCTGGCAGGCAGTATTAAAGTCCACAGCAGAGGGAGCTGGTCCCTTTTGTCCTGCGGCTTGCCTCTCTCACTGGTGAGTTTGTCTTGCTGCTGTGATCAACCCTTCGGATCCCAGCATGTACTGAGACTGGCAGATCTCCTGGAATCCATTTGGCCTTCAGCACCAGATTGGGACTACTGAGACATCCAGCCTTGCAGACTGAGCAGTTCCCTGGATTCTCAGCCTCTCCAGTGTGGCACGGCTACTGTTGGACTCCTTGAACTCTGTCACGTGAGCAAATCAATAAATTGTACATAGGTATATATTCGTCCTGTTGCTTCTGTTTCTTGAAACACTTGCTAGGGCAATAAGGCAAGAAAAGGAAACTAAAGGAGTACTAATTGGAGAAAGGGAAGTTAAGCTATCCCTTTTTGCTGATGATATGGTTGTTTACCTAAGGGATGCCAAAAACTCCACCAGACAACTCTCAGAAATGGTTAAGAGTTTCAGTAAAGTGGCAGGATACAGAATTAACCTAGAAAAATCCTTTCTTTACACTAATAACAAGCAGCTCAAGAAGGAATACAAGGAGAAATTCCCACTCACAATTGCCTCGAAAAACAACAAAATACTTAGTAACAAACCTAACAAAAGACACCAAATATCTCTACAAAAAAAATTAATCCCATTAGAAGATGGAAGAACCTCCCATGCTCATGGATTGGGAACATTAATATAGTAATAATGTCCATTCTGCCCAAATTATTGTACAGATTTAATGCATTTCCAATTAAAATCCCCAAGAGTTTCTTCACAGTCTTGGAAAAAAGTCCTTAATTTCACTTGGAAAAACAAAAGACCCTGAATAGCCAAAGCAATCCTGGGTGAAAAGAGCAATACAGGGGGGATCTCTATACCAGACTTCAAACTATACTATAGGGCTATAGTCATAAAATCAGCTTGGTGCTGGCAAAAAAACAGACCTGTTGACCAATGGAAGAAAACTGAAAATCCAAAGTTGAGCACATAAAATTTCAGCCATCTCATATTTAACAAGGGTTCCAAGAAGACACAAAAAGGAGGAAAGGCAACATCTTCAGAAAATGGTGTTGACAAAACTGGATCACCACTAGTAGAAGTATGAAATTAAACCCCTAACTTTTGCCCTGTACAAAAGTCAACTCCAAATGGATCAAAGACCTCAACATGAAACTCAAAACTCTGAAGGTGATAGAAGAAAAAGTTGACAGCAGCCTACAAGGCATGAGTGTAGGAAAATAATTCCTAAATCAGACAGCAGCTGTGCAATAATTAAGGTCAACAATTGACAAATGGGACCTCATTAAACTCAAAAGCTTCTGTTTATCAAAAGAAACAATCCAGGAAGTGAAGAGAAATCCCACAGATTGGGAGGAAACCACTGCAGATACATCTGACATATCATTGATTTCCAGAATATATAAACTACTCAAAAAACAAAGAAGAAATAAAACAAATGACCCACTCAAAAGATGGCGCAAAGAGCTGAACAGAGACTTCACAAGTGAGGAATTAGAGATTGCTGAGAAACATCTTACAAAGTGTTCAATGTCTGTCACTAATAATTAAGGAAATGAAAATTAAAACAACTTTAAGATATCATCTCACTCTGATAAGAATGGCTAAGATCAAGAAAACAAATGATGCCAAGTGCTAGAGAGGTTGTGGGGAAGAGGGAACACTTATCCACTGCTGGTGCAAATGTAAACTCATACAGTCACTATGAAAAGCAGTGTGGAGAACCCTTGGAAGACTCAGAATGAGCTTGCCACCTGACCCAGTTATACCACTCCTGGGAATATAGCCACAAGACTCATCTTATCACAGAGATACATGCACAGAGATGTTTATTGCAGCTCTCTTCACAATAGGAAAGTGCTGAAATCAACCCGAGTGCCCCTCAACTGAGGAGCGGATAAAGAAAATGTGGTACATCTACACAGTGGAGCTCTATGCAGCAGTAAAGAGAGATGACATCATAAACTTTGCAGGTAAATGGATGGAACTAGAAGATATCATGCTAAGTGAAGTAACACAGTGCCAGAAAACAAACAAACAAACAAGCAAACAAAAACAAAAAAACAAAAACGAGGAATGGTATCTCTCATCTGTGGATGCTAACATCAATTACCTAATTGTATGGCAAAATGAACAATGTTACTGTGATCTGAAAACAACTGTGCTAAACAAACAAACAAACAAACAAAAAACTAACAACCTCTGCTGTAAATCCATCTGGGCCTGGTCTATATTTAGTTGGGAGGTTTTGAATTACTATTTTGATTTCCTCATATGTTATGGGTCTGTTTATGTTGTCAAAATCTTGAGTAAGCTTTGGTAAATGCCAGGATTTCAAATATTCATCCATTTCTCTGAGGTTTTCAAATTCCGTTGAGTATAGGTTTTTAAAATATTTTTGTATTACTGTCTGAATCTTTTCAATGTCTGTCATGATATTTCCCTTTTCATTTTGAACTCTATCAATTTGGAGCAGTTCTTTCTTTCTTTTGGTTAAGTGGGCTAGAGGTCTTATCTATCTTGTTTATCCTTTAGAAGAGCTGGCTTTTGGATTCAATGATTCATTTTATAATTTTCTTTGTTTCTATCTCATTGACCTTTGCTCTAAATTTTTATTTCCTCTTGTCTTTTGAGTTTAGGATTCAGTTGTTTGTGCCTCTCAATTACTTTCACCTGCATCTTTTTTTTTGAGTCTTTCCAGAGGGTTTTGTTTTTCCAGTTCTTTTGTTGTTGTTCTCTCCAACTTGTATTGCTAAATATATATATTATATATATAATATTATATATATATATATTATTATAATATATCACTGAATTTTTTTTCCTAAAATATATCATGTTTTCCTTAAGGAAGTGCTCAAAGGTTCCTCCTTGGCAAGCCCAAACAACCATCAATCCTGCACTTTTGCTCCACATTGTGGTCTTTCCCTCCCATGGTCCCCCAAATGAAGTCCAGTAAGTCCTGTCTTGATCCCCTGTACTGGTCTTCATGATACAGCCCAGGTAGTCCAATAATGGTAGTCTATATTCTGATGGGGCTGAAATCCCCTTAGCTGTTTAATCCACAAGCTGGGTATCTCAGTAGTCCCCATCTGGCATTGAAGGTTTGGAGGATTCTTGGAGAGACATGAGTCTTCAGTCCATAGTAGAAGGTTAAAAAGCTGTGTCTCATGTCTTTGAGTGGTGCCAAAAGAGGTAGCAGCCACAGAGTAGATGCACTTGCCAGTAAGAATTGAAGACAGGCCAAACAACTGTACTCTCTCTTTTTTTCTTTTTGTCTTTTTACTAAGATCTCAATTTTTATGTCTGCAGTACAGTTTCTCTGGTCTTACTGATTATTTCTGGTTGTACTTTCCTTTTGGATGCCTTAAGGTCACACAGTTAGCCCAGATTAATCAAGGTTTTTGTCTTCTCAACATCAGTTGAGGATCTGGTCCTCGGGTGTCTCTCGAGTTTTTATGGGGGGAGGAGGGTGGGAGCACCTTGCTCCTTTCAGCTTTTCATTTACCAGTTCCATCCACTTGAGGACAAAAATCAGGTCTTGCTAGACCAGGCTTCCTTTCCTGAAGCATGAGTAGACTTTCCTCTTTATAGACTTGACACTGGCTCTAGTCCCATTAGTGGCTCTCCAAGACCTCCCTGAACAGGAAGACTGGTGACACACATTCGTAGGACATTTCAAGAGTTGCCCCCATGCATAATCCCCTAAGACTTGGTTGGCCTCTGAGAGCAAGGAACAAAGTTTTCCCTTAGTTCCTTTGGCCAAATTGGTATGGATGTTAAGTATGGTCGTTACGCACCCAGAAAGCCTAAGTTGCATCAGCCTGCTATATTGTACCTATATTAAAATTGTATTCTTGGGAAAAAAAACTGTACGTTATTTCCATATCATATTTCTTTTTTTGCATCTTTCCATTTTAATCCCATTTTACTCTAAAAGATGCACACATACCCTCTATCATGTACCAAAAACCCAAGGTTTAAAAATAAATGTTAGGTCAGCTCCAGAACCTGTTCAGGGATTCACAATGAAAGAGCACAGCTGTCTTTAGATCATGAGGAATATAACATTAATATTGCTTGGTTTGTCCCACAGCCAGGCACTTGTTACTAGCATCCACAGATGAGGGATACCATTTGTCTTTAGTTTTTCTGGGATTGTGTTACTTCACTTAGCATAAAATCTTCTTTTCAGACTTTGTAAGTTTGGTGCATGTATGGAATGTATATATGTATATTTTGGAGAAATATATAATTAAAGGAAACACAAAATCAGCAACTATCATATCTAGTCTCACTATTTCCACAAAATATTTGTTTTATTTGTATTTATTTTGACAAATACTTTTTTCACAGTCTTACTTTTTCAGCATTGTTAATATAGAAGATGAAAGCAACTTCACATCTCTAAAATGATAATAAGAAATAGAATAATGTCTAAGCAATTTTCTTAACTAGAAAACCAGTGGAATCAGATAATTCTAGAGAAGGAAAACACATTAAATTAGGCCATGTTAGCCACTCGCTCTTATAGTCAGGTCTGTAATTTATAGTCTGACATCAACCCCATGATCATGGATTATAAATATTTCTTTAGTGTTACTTTACATCAAAGACTTTCTATGTACCTCCAGGGGGATAGCAAGATATGGCTAAAATGTATGATGTGGAGTCACAGCTTTATATTACAGTTAAAATCAAGACAGGTGCCCTGAATGCAGCCAGGTAGTGATGTCATTTTACCTTCCTCTCCTTATCTTCTAAAATTTCAGTGTTTCCAGTTTAATCTTGGTATCTTCTCTACTTATATCTGAGTTTTGTTGTGTCATTCCATCATTCTTTAAATGTCTTCTAATAAGATGTTACATGTACATTCATACAAGTTTCAGTCCTGTCTCCCAAACTATGATTTACATGTAACTGCTTTACCTGTTCAATATATATGTATATTAAATAGACACAGTGATATACCTTTTAAATATATTAACTATCTCAGTGTTAGCATGTCTCTTTAAACATGCTACTGTCATAATCAGATTTTATATATATATATATATATTATATAATCTGTTACTTGTGAAGTTAATATGAAACAAATCCCTGAATAAAACAAGTTTAAAGAAGGCAGGGTTTATTTTGGCTTAGAATCTGTCATTGTGGGGAAGTCATGTAGCCTCAGGTGGAGGCAGCTGATCACAATGGATTTGCAATGAGAGAGGAGGAAGCAGTGAATGCTGCTGCTCTGCTTGCAATTACCCTTTTAATTCAGTCCTGGACTTTTGCTCATGGAATACTGATGGTCACATTTAGGGTGGGTCTCCCCATCAGCTAATCTAATTTAGAAATCCTTGACAAGCAATGACCATAGATTGTTTATGAGTTGATTCTAAATCTCATCATGTTGTTACTGATGATCAAGATTAATTATCACATCATCATCATTCCAGCTTATCTGATAAATATCTCATTTTCTATTAAACTCTATTAGCTGTCTCTCTCTCTCTCTCTCTCTCTCTCTCTCTCTCTCTCTCTATATATATATATATATATATATATATAGAGAGAGAGAGAGAGAGAGAGAGAGAGAGAGAGAGCGAGAGAGAGAGACTTAACCAAGTCAATGACAATTTATCACCACGGTCGAGGAGGACATGTTTTGCCCAAAATTATCTTAACATCCCCTATCCACTGGAAGAGTTAAAAATCTAAGCCACTCCAGTTATAAATCCCAGTCTTTCAAACCTGCAAAGACATTCTGAACTGTAGGCAATTTTCCTTCACAATGGCCATAGTAAATGTCCCACTGGGAAGGACTGAGGAGGGACATAGTAGGAAGAATGAAAGGGATTTCCCTTCTCAGAATTAAAGTGTGCTTTTACTTTTCATCCTGTAGATTTCTCTGTCAGTATTGTGCATGGCAAGACACCTGGGACAGCTTCTCAGTCTTATGCCTAATATGTCCATATCCTTTATGACATTACAGTCATATCCTGGCCCTTGTAAGACATGGCTACTGCCCTTGTACTGTGGTTATTTCATGAGCTTTCTTCTACAGCTTCTCCCTCTCTCTCTCACCGAACACCAGCCCCCAACATTGGTTTTATCTCAGAAGGTTTTGTCCTACTTGGCCAGACCTGGCCCTAGACCCCCAGTGATGCTATTCTTGAGCAGCAACCAATATTCATGGTTTCTTGTGTATTGGAATCTAGTTTGAGAAGGTGGAGTCTCTTTTTCGGGTATTTCTATCCTTGTGTCTACTCTGTTCATGGTTCATTTTATATCATTGTATTTTCTCTCTTAACATGTCTATTTACCATAAAGCAGTCAGAGGGCTTTTTTTTAAGTTCTCACTTTGGATTATGAGATTCTTCACATCAAATCCCTCTAATAAGTTCCAACTGCTTTCATAACAAAACCAAAGAGGCATTAATTTTTGATCTCCCATTAAGCACAAAGCATCATGGCCTACTCCTGGATCTTTCTGGCATAATTGCTAGAGATGCTGTCATGTGTGCTTATTTATCATGCTGTCTACCTATGCTTGGACACATTTTGTGCAGGTCTCCACATGACACAGTAGTTTGTTTAATTTTATTCTCAAAAGTACATTATCTGAGAGATATCTCAAGGATAACATAGACAATGCTTTTATGTCTTTTATCCTGGTCTTCCCACAACATGTCTTTTTCTATCTTGCTTTCTTTTTAATGTGATAATTTTTAATAATGTTTCTCCTTTTGTTAACTCTTACTTGTTCAATTTTCAACAATAAGAGTGCATAATTGACACTTTAGTTATTTTGATTTTTTCTCGACCTCTCTTCCTCTCTCTCTCTCTTTCTCTCTCTCTCTCTCTCTCTCTCTCTCTCTCTCTCTCTCTCTCTCTCTCTCTCTCTCTCTCTCTCTCTCTCTCTCCCCTCTCCTGTGTGTGTGTGTGTGTGTGTGTGTGTGTGTGTGTATGACAGCAATGGTGAGCATGTGGTGGTCAGAGGACCACTTGTGATGTTCGTCATGATGTTGTTGACTTGCAACTTTTCTATATAAAGTTAAGCTAAGGACTCATATGGCTAGACAGTACGTATGCACACTGCCCAGAAAACTACCTCTATTGATGCAGTAGAGACACAGTTATCTAGGGGATGGTAAATAGCTATCTAATTCAAGTTGAAACCCTCACAATGGGAGTGAACCCATGAGAGCCAACGTAAACTCAGCCAAATGCACAGGGCTGGAGAAGACATAGAGCCTAGAGAAAAGCCTATTGAGGTCATATCTCTAAACAATTGAAATGTCTTACCAATGCTAACTATGGAGTCTTATATTTACAGACAAGCATAGCATATGCCAGTTAAGAGAATGCTACGTATGCATAAGATGGAGGCCAATGAAGGAGGCAACAACAGGTCAGACACAAAACATACACATCTGAAAAATCCCCATTCCTAGGAGACACATGTACAATTGAACCCCTACCCACAGAAAGAGGAGCAGAGAGAGAATAATTATACGTCTTAAATCTCATCAGTAATACTTTCATACACAACAGAGTGTGGTGCAAACAGAAAGTTACAACTAGTCAACCTCCAAAGAGTATGTATCCCTGGATGGGGCCCTTATACTAAACCTCCCCTACTTACAGCTACGGGAATGGAAGAGGATGTGGAAAGATTATAAGAGCCAGGGCTGGTGCATGAACATAGAGAAGCAGTGACTTACAATTGACTGTAAGCTTTCATATGTAAATCTGTGGCAATGTAGGCATCAGACACAGGATCCATACCAATTTGTATGTGTCTCAAAGTGGAGCAAGATAAGTGCGTGGGGGATTGACCCTGGACTGACAACTGTAATAGACTGAATACTGTTGGGAGAGGAAGAATATGGCTTACTTAGGATTCCTAGATGTGCTGGCTAGACTCCAACTGTTCTATTTGCACAGAAGGATATTTGGGTTTGGGAGCTTGACTGGATAAGGCTTAGTTTGGATGGTGTAATGAATGAGTTCTGCTGGGGGCTTGGGGCATGGGTGAACTGGGTTTGATTGGAAACCATTGTATGGTTGGTACAAAAGTCAAAAAATAAAAAAATAAGTATAAAAGATATAAGGTAGATATTGTGGAGAGCATCAGTGCTGGTGACAGAAGATATGGGAAACAGGCACCAAAATGTTTTGTTGAGCAAAAGGAAAATTCTCCAATTCAAACAGTTACAATAATCCCAGAAATTAAAGAAAGAGCTGCTTGATTAATTATAAAACAGGGAAAACACCTTATATTCAAGAATATTGATTAGTCATTAGTTTACATCTAAATAATCTTGGTTACATGGAATTTGAAACTGTAATATAAAGGGAATTGATGGAAATACATCATTCTAAAATACTCCACATATTGAGATATGCTATAGTCAGTGTAGAACTACAGGTGAACATGTGCACAGTGATATAGCAGTAATTGATATGGTTCTGAAGTCAGAAGCTAAAATGGCATTTTCGCTTACAAAGTCTTTTAATTTATGAATATATGTGTATTATCTTGTGACATTTATCACCAAATGGTAACTGTTTGAATTTTGTTTATTAAGTAATATCAAACTTCTGGATATATGGAGTGATGTGCAAGATTAATTTGGGAATAGTCAGAAATCAGACTTGAGGTTCACATGAGCCTAACCAGAAATTATAGAGAAGAAATTGTCTAATTTGTAACTGAAGTAGTGTAAAATGCATGGTGAGAGTGAAGTGCATGCAATTATAATTGAGGAGAGGTTGATTGGCTCTAAAAATTATTGCAAGTACATAATGAGAACAAACTTCCTTGATGAAATAAACAGACGATACATAGTTGCTAGCAAGACAATAGAATTTCTAATTGGATGATGCACTACATTTCCTGTTGTAGAATATGTTAGTGAGCACAAAGTTCTCCATTCATATTCAATAGAATTATATTTCAGTTCCAAATTTATTGGATTAATGCTGGATGAAAAGTAAGAAAACCATGTCTTTAAAATATCTTCCTAATAAAAATAGAAAAAAGTACCATAGTTTGATTACTGACAAGTAATTCTACTTTACAAAGACCTGAATAATGAAATATAACTATCTTTTATACAAACAATACAATATTAATTACGTAGATACTCAAGCACTTGAACTTAGCAAAGGAAATCAGTTTTGGAAACTTACTAAGAAAGAAATTGGAAAGGACATTAAGCACAGTCTTTTGTATTGTAAACACAAAAGAAATGACATTAGAGTGCACATTTAGAGTAAAGTCAGGCATGTTAGTCTACTGATGTCTCAAAAGAAGGTGTTCCTCCATAATCTATGACCTCTCTACCCATGTGTATTTGGTTATGTTTACAGTACCACATAAGAGTCCTTCCACTAAGTAGGCAGCTGGTGGTTACCCCTTAGATAAAAGTGCCATTATTTACATCAATAATGATAGATTGCCCCATCAGTCATTGTTATTTATTAGCTTTTACAGTTGCATCGGAACATTGATCTGCTTTATTCCTTGACAGTTTGTACAGTATCTGTTGATACCAGAAGAGATAATTTTCAGGGAGGAAGCTTCCAGGTGAGTTTCAGTTCAATTGCTCTAAGTCATGTGTCCAAAGTGTGGCCTCTTTTCAGCAAGAAACTTTTGGCTTGAAATTATGGGAGGTAACCAAGGACAGTGGCATTAGCCTTTATTACCTTGAGAGTCTCTTGGACTAGCCTGTACATTTCATTCCACATCATAGAAACTTCTTTTTGCAACAGATGGAGACTATTAGAATTAATGAACAGATGAAATGTATAGAATAAGTGTCTGAGAGGCTTAACCATAAGTGACACATCTTCAGTGCAAGCTCTCCAAATAGTATGAATGTATCTCTCACATCTCATTTTATGAAGCAGATGATGATTAACACAGAGAACCCCCAATTGTCCAATATGCAGAGAACAAGAGTCTGAAGAGCGCTTATCTCTGAACAGGATGCCTATTTAAAACATCTGCCTCCCAAGGCTAAGGGGATCATTTCAGAAGAGGAAGTAGAAAGACTGTAGATGCAGAGTGTCATCTTTGTGGATGACCAAAAGGAAAATGACTGGCTTCCAGATAGCTGGTCAGCTACTGATATGAACACTGAAAAATGGTGATAGAGTTTACATGTACTAAGCAAAATCAAACCAGAATTCCCACCTAGAAATGGGGGAAGATTTCTTAGCCCAACCAAAGGAACTTTTGGCACTTGATAGCTGATGAGAGGGAAATAAAGTATCTTACTGAGGATTGGAATTTTGGTGGGGCCAGTGGATGAACCTACACTAAGGGATGTAAAAAGACACATATCAGATTTTATAGGGGGATTTTATATATATGTGTGTGTATATATATATATATATATATATATATATATATATATCAGAAATCATTAAACAAGGCAGGGCCTGTTGGGGAAGTAGAGATAGGGGAGAAATTATAAACACCATCGAAGTATATTATATAAAAATCATAAAAAATAATTTCATACAAAATATAAATGGGAATAGGCATATTAATTATAGATTACTTTTATTGTTTAAAATAACCATGAGTTTTATCAATTACCAGATTATTAAGAGCATTAGCTAAAAAGCATGTAACTATGTGGTTTGTGTGCTCAAAGATAAAATTCTTACATATGAGTATCTTAAAAAAGTTATAAGACTGATGAGTTCTCTCTCAGGCAAAGAGCTGTTGATTAGGCAGTTACTTTCATTCATGTTAAATGTATTTTTCTAACTATCTCTTAATTTGGGAAAAGGGCATGCTCTTTTAATAGATAATGGTACAAGGACAAAAAGGATGGCAAAGAAAAGCAAATTAGTGCTTCTTTTATGTCATATTTGATCATTTGTCAAATATATTATGAAGGCATTTACAAAGTTAGGAATCATAACAAAGTTGAGTCTATGGTAACAGAGAACAGGGAGAAGGAGATAAGTATTTGATAACAATATTATCATACCATATATTGCATACATTGATTTAAGTGTTTGTGTTGAATTTTCAGAGCCTAGTTCATTGAAGATAGTACATCAGAATCCACAATCTCTTTCCTCTTCAGACTAGGTGGCTAAAAAAGAAATGCAGTTGATGTTCTTCAAAGCCTTGTCACAAAACTGTTAACCCTTTAAATAACCTATTACTGTATTGGTTTTTAGCTTGTCATCAGTAATGTAGTCTGTGGAAATTCTTACAAAATCTAAAGAACACTTGTGTAATTATAAACCTTGTGTTAAATATTATGTATAGTTTCTTCCATATATTTGTAGTGTTTCTTTAAATGAAGCAAGCTTACATATTCCCATAGTTTGAACTTATCATGCAGTGCATTATTTTGGGAATCATCAATTTCATACCTGTCAGACGTGTTCACTGGTAAATTGCTTGGAGGAAAAGGGAATATATGGCTCATCTTTGGACTTACAACATCTGGCTTACTCCCTGACCTTTTGTAAGTGCTTAATTGACACTGTTTGGCATCCAATTATATGAGAAGAGAACTAAGAATACAAAGTGCTTAGTTGTATCACACAGGATCTCCTCTCTCTCTCTCTCTCTCTCTCTCTCTCTCTCTCTCTCTCTCAACTGAGCCCAAGTCCTCAAGATCAGCACATGCTTTTAACTGCAGATCCTCTATCTTTTACAGTTTTATACATATAGAAAAGTGCTTTCTGATTATTATAACACTACCAATGGCAGTACTTCTTCCCTTTTTTCATGGGGTCATCTCCCCATATTACTGACTTTTTATTTTTTTTTTCATATTCCACTCATTTTAACAAGTGTATTTTGTGTTTCAATGAGTTTGCAACTATCCATTGGAGCACAGTGGGTTCTTCAATGGATTCATGAATGAAGGTAATGATGATCTGTCCCCTCTCCCAGAATCCATAAGTAGCCAATAGTTTATCAGGGAGAGATGGGCTTGCATACGCTTCTCCATGATCCATGATCATCTGATAACAGGCACAGTCTGGTATAAAGCAAATGCTCACAGCCACAACTGCTGTGAGATCATGACTGCACTCCCTGTCCCATACTAAGAAGACACAATTTCACACATAGATGCCTGACATATCTCTGCTCCCTCTTTTAGGATGATCCTTGATAGTCATTATCTCTTCAAATTTCTAAAAAATCACATTAATTTTTTTCTTTTCTTTTTTTCTTTTTTTAATTTTTTCTTCTATTACTTTTTAATTTTTTTCATTTTTTAACAATAAGTAATAATTTATGAGTACAAGCATCCTTCATGTAAAGCCAATTTGCAAGCAGTTGTTCCCAAACCCACACAGCCCAAGAGTCCCACCATCCAGCTGGAGGGCTTGTATGTTCAATCAAGTTGATCAAATAAGTGTCTAGTCTATATTGCTGTAGTTTCACCATTCACCCCAATCACAGCCCTGACATTTTACCAAGCCCCCTCTTCCACAGATTGTTCCCTAGGCTTAGAAAAGGGGCACAGGTGGATGAGAAGCTATAACTGTCTACTTTCTCTGGAGCTATCATTTGGGACTCTGGTCAATTCTGGCTGTTTCCTTTCATGGACTGAAAGTTTGTCCAGGAATAACCTTTCAATCCTACTAATGAAGCACAGGCAATTAGATATATAGGTATTTAAACAGTACTAATTGTTATGGTAGGTTACTTTGGTATAGACACAGATATTTGGATGGTATGTTAATCTATGAATTACATTTTTTTTGTAAAATATGACAGGGTCTTACTGTGGCTTATAACATCTCTAACCGCTAGAGGATGTAAGCTTGTGGCATCAGCCGTGGGTTATTCCTCCAAGGAGAGAGCTAATAGCCAATTAGACTTGGGATATACAGGCATATGGCTGCCACTGCTGCACAGTATTTCCAGGCAGGTGAGGTGTAGCTAGTGCTGACAGCGGAGTCTTGCTTGACTCAAGTAGACCTATATTTGCTTTATTGGTTTAGTGGCCTTTGGTAACACTCTCTGGTATTCCAGAGACCAACTGTACAATTGCAAGTGTGGTCTCAATACATCTTTCCCAGGCTTACATCTGGTCTGCGACAGCAGGGCCTTATCACCTCTCTTCTTGCAGGTATCCCAGTTTACAGGCAAGAAACCTTTACCTTTTGGGGGTGCTGGGATTCCCTGGCCAACATCTCCTTGGTAGAATAATCCATTGCTGATATCAGAGCTCTCCTGTATTAATATATTTTGCTTAAGTGCACAGCGTAAGGAGGCTTTAGTATTATATTTGGTTCTGAATAGAGAATAATCCTTTTCACATTTACTGTGTCTATTAGTCAATTAAAGACGGCAGTTTTACCAGTTTTATAAGAGATTACCCCATGACAGTTGGCTCCAATTTACAGTTAGAGAACCACCTCATCATCAGCATATTCCTCCTTGTTCTATGAAGGAAAGGTAAGAAAATCTCTCACATTAATTTTTTCTATAAAATTTATACAATAAAAATATTATTTTAATAAAACATTTAATATCTAGGTATAACATATAATTTTTTTTATTTCTTTGAATTAAAAAATATTAATTATTGTTTTTTATGTGTATGAGTGTACTGTCAGCATGTAGGTTGGTGGACCCATGTGGTGCAATGCTGTGGAGGTCAGAAGAGGGTGTTGGATTCCCCTCGAACTGGAGTTAAAGATGGTTCTTAGCCACCATGTGGGTGCTGGGAATCAAACCCAGGTCCTCTACAAGAGCGGTTGGTGCCCTTAACTGCTGAGCCATCTCTCCAGCCCCTGAATTTTTTAAATATAATTGTCTTTGCATTATTTTTACTGCTCCCAAGTCTCCTATCCACTCTTCCCTGTCCCTTACTTTCTCTTAACTTTTTGTCTTATTCTTTATTATTGTTACATATAGATACATTTACCAGTGTTTTATATATAATGCATATGCTGTAATGCATAAATCCATTAAGTGGTGCTCTTGTGTAACTGTGTTTAGAGCTGCCCATTTTGGATTAGGTAACTCATCAGGAATCCCTGAAGGGAAATGAGTCGCCACTCCCTCACACTAAGCATCCATTGGTTGCTTGTAGCTTGTCATCTTGAAGTGGAATTCTGTGACATACGCTCACTCACGTTGGCATGTCAACTAGTTTTGTCATTATTCAAATCTCATTAGAGTGGAGATTTCATTGATGTGCAGAATGTACTAATAGAAGGGGGCTTGTCTCTCTGTCTCTTTCTGCCCCTTCTTCTACAATGTCCCCTGAGTCTTGGGTACACAGGTTGCATTGTAGATGTTTCACTTATGGCTGGGCATATCACAGAACCTTGTTCTCTGTATTTGGCTAATTCTGGAACTTTGTAACAATCCCCTACAGGGCTTGGTCTGTATTAACTTGTAGCATGAACTCTCTGGTCACATCTGTTAATGTCTATATTCTGTTTTGTATCTCAGTGCTTCCTAAGGATGGGAGAGGAAGAGGAAGGAGGGGATAATTTGGGGCTTTTTTTCCCAGGACACTTTATAACTTATAAATATATTTTGGGTTATTTTTGCAGGTGGTCATATGTGTGAGAATGGTACTAAAGTCTAGTGAGAAGAATCCAGGCATGCTGTTGAATGTCCAATACCTCAGAGAACATTCTCTGAAAAATCTGCCTCAAAATGCCACTAATACAGATCTTAAGATACAGCAATGTGTCAGATGTGTTCATATTTAAAATATATCAAGAAACATATATCTAATGGTCTCATATATTATATCTATAGTACATTTTTCTCTCAAGAGCTTCTTTTTAGTAATAAATATACCACCTCTTCCTGTTCCGTTTTATGTCCAGTATCACTTCAGCTAACATTTTTCTGACCAACCTGTCTTCTTCTAACTTTCATCATTAAAACTATTTTATTTCTTTACATTTAAAGATACCCAATTTGTATGGCTACATAACATATAACATTATTGTTACTAATACTAGTATATTATTTTTGTGCCTTTTTCTTCACCGTTGGATATAAGCTTCATTGATTCCTACAATATCACTTATACCTAGCATACTGTACAAAAACGCTGGACACACTAGTAATATGGTGAAGAAGGGAAGGGACAAGTGAGTCTTTCTTTTCAGAATTGACCCCCTTGTCCTATCATTTGAGAATTTCAAACATTGTGTTTGATATTGAGACCCTTCCCCTATCTCCACCCACCATATTCCTCCCCCAGCTTCATGTCCTCTATTATTATTTTAATTTATTATTTTTATGTGTATGAGACTGGATATATATATATATATATNACTTGTTTGTGAGCAAAGACTGGTGCTGATCAAGGTTATGGGTATGATTGCTTCAAGAAAGCTGCAGATTAGTTGAAGATTTTACCACAAATCATGATTTTTTCATTGTTTTAAGGATATATATATATATATATATATATATATATGTTACTCACATACACACACAAACAAACATGGGTCAGAAGAGGGTGTATGATCTCCCTAGAACTGAAGTTACAGACTATTTTTAGCCATCAAATGAGTGCTGGGAAACCAAACCTGCGTTCTCTACAAAAGCATCTAGTGTTCTTACCCACTGAGAAATGTGTTCAGCCCTATTTTTTTAAAGACATATTGATTCTATTTTTTTGTCCAAATGGTTATGCATATGGGTTCATGCACTGGAGTATGGTCAATCTAATAGCACATCTTCTCCCCTCCCACCCCGCCCAAAGCAGCTATCAATTGGTAGTACTTCCGCAGCTATGGCTAGGAGTTCTTGCCTAATTTCCCCAGCTATTCTTGGTTTATGTGTGACTTGTGGGTTGAAATGTGCAATGATTTCCTTGTATTTGCCTACCATATCAAAAGTCTTTGAGTATCATCTTCCAGCATCATTTTCCTGAATGATCTCTGAGCCTGGGCATGACAGGGTGTTATTTTAATATTAGCCATTATGACTGGGATAAGATGAAATTATAGTTTTAATTTTCTTTCCCTAATTACTGATGATGCACAACACTTTGGGAATATGCTGGATCACTCATCTATTTCCCATTCAGTGTGAAGTGAGCAGCTTTTACTGTACATGTCCCCTTTGTTAAGATGGTTTGTTTCACCAGAGTGAAAGACTATGCACCAAAATCTCTACCACTGTAAGTTAAAATGTGCAACCTTGTCCCATAATCTGATTAGTGTGTATGGAACAGAATTTGGCTGGACTTTTAAAAATCTACTGCCAGTACTGCTCTAATGCCCACAAAATAGAAATACAGGGAGAACCCACCAAACTGTTTCTTTGAAGTCGGTATCACCCTAATACCAAAACCAAGTAAAGACATGACAAAGAAAACTACAGGTACATATGCCTAATGAGTAGAGATGCAAAACTTATTAAATCCTCACAAACCACATACAGACATACATCCAAAGACCATCCATCATGATGAAGTAGGCTTTATTGTAGAGATGCTGGGATGTTTTATTTAATTTTTTAAAATTTTATTTATTTCTTATGTGTATGAATGTACTGTCTGCATGCAGGTCTGTGCACCCATGTCGTGCAATGTCACGGAGATCAGAAGAGGGCGTCGGATTCCCCTGGAACTGGAGTTCTCCTGGAATTGGAGTTTCAGACGGTTCTTGGCCGCCATGTGGGTGCTGGGGCCTGCTACGTATTTCTCAATTTCTATGGTTTTTGTCTGACAAACTGGTTTTATGAATGCTGCAACCATTGCTGCAAGTTCATATGAGCAAGGTCCCAGGGGCCTGGTAATCTTGTAGTTGTCAATCTACAAACACAATTCATTTCTAAATGTATTTCCTTATGAATTTTTCTCTGTAGTACTTTGCAATTTTCAATGAAAATATTTTACTCATACTTTGATCAATGTCTCATTTTACTTTTCATATGTCTTCCATTGTGTCACTTTTATTCACTTGTTACATAATTGCATTTTCTTTCTTGGAATATTCATAGCTCATATTATAGATTTTAATTCTTCTATTATAGATACCACCAAGTTGCGGCAAAGAGTGGTCTTTATCCACAAACACTAAAATTTTGTCTATATATCTTATATATATATATATATATTATAGTATTATACATGGGACCGAATATATATATTCTTTATATGTATATATCTATTTATACACATATACAAGCACACACACATATATATATATATATATACATATATATATATTTTTTTATTTCCCACAAAGTTTATTTTTTTGACCCATGTGCTACATTGCAACGATTAGTTAAAATAGGAGATCCTAAATGTCCTTTAGCAAGGTGTCCTTTGGGGATTACAAGAAATGTGAAGTTTGTAAAGAAGGAAATCCTGGGGCTGGAGAGATGGCTCAGTGGTTAAGAGCACCAGCTGCTCTTGCAGAGGACTGGGGTTCCATTCCCAGCACCCACATGGCAGTTAAGAACTGTCTTTAACGCCAGTTCCAGGGGAATCTGACGCCCTCTTCTGACCTCCGCACCATTGCATTACACGTGTGCACCAACATACATGCAGACAGTACACTCATACACATAAAAAATAATAAATTTTTAAAAATTAAAAAAGAAGGAAATCCTATTTCATAGTTGATGGACGTAGCTTATAGTGTATATCTTGTTTGTCCAAACTTTGTGAATTAGGCTATGGTTTTCTTTTTGAGTCTGGAATTTGGGATTATGCTGGTTAGATAAGGTACTGATACCCAGAGGTCTTGATTTTTCTGTGTAACAAGACTATGAACAATGCCTTGCTGCAAACTACTCCCACTGTGTGTGTCCTTGAGTGTGCAATTAGAAGCTTCCCTCTAGTTTCTTGGGATTTCAAACTATGTTCATTTTTTGCTTGCTGATTTTTTGTCTGTCATTTAACGCTTCAGATGAGTCTATCTGCTGATTGGTGAATTCTCAGAACAAATCACCAAAGCTGAGCAGTCCTGAGTAGTCCAGACAGAGTTAAAAAGAAGCATGTTACATAGGAAATACCTATTCATATTTCACCTTTCAGGTGTGTATTTCTACTTTAAATTATCCTACCAATCTCTACTTTGATTGCTGTCCTTTAGAATGATATAGGGTGATGTTTAAAGATCAATTTACTCTATAATAGTGAATATTTCATGTACACATATAGGGGTGTATATTCTGCTTTTGTTGAGTTGAATATATTACGAACACAAAGCTGGTGAATTTGGCTCTCAGTATATGAACAGATGACCATTTATATTCATTTATTTCTCTGTAAGGCAGTATTAACTTCTATAATTGTGAATTGACTATTTTGCTAGGTATTAGTTTGCGGTTCAAATACTTCAATGTTATTTATTTTTTCTGACAATATTCCCTGGTGTGAAACTGAGATATTATTTATTAAATGCTGCTTTATCTTTCCTTTATATTATTTTTGTGTTTTATAACTTTATTTTTAGTTTTGAAGTAGGGTTTGTTATATAGGTCAGAGTAGTGTAGAACTGAGAAGCAGTGGCCTTGCTTCCTGCATGATGTAAATATAGGAATGCACCAGCATGCCAGCATTTTCCATACCTTTTAATGTGACATTATATTGGTTAAATATACAAATTTCGTGCAATGTTTATATTATTAAAATTTTTCTCCCAAACAGAGTATTTTTTATATTTACTTCATTATCTAAACATATTTGTCTTTTGGTTGTCATAGTTGGGCTTATTTTGACTACTACTATGACTGAAATTATATCTATCAATTTCCCAATCATTTTCTGTTTATTATACTGGAACGCTATGCTTTCATTTTCTTTATTGCACATTAGTTTCACTAAAATTTTTATTGCAATTACTGACTTCACTTTTATAATTTTAAATGCTTTGATTGTTATTTAGAATTTAAAAACTGCAGCTTTATGTAGAGTCCAACTTTATATAGCATTTTAGAAAAACAAGGTTTCTACTATTTTATATTGCCAGGTATCCTTTCTAACAGATAAAAATTAAAGGAAAATCAATTTTATTTTACTCATTTATTTTACTGTCTTTAAATCTACACACTAAAGAAAGATATTTCTACGAACAATTTACTACACAGGTCGTTATTTGAGCTCGCTGCTCGCATCTCACATTCATGAACTCCTATGATCCCATTAGCTCCCCACTCCAAATTCTACCTGCTTCTTTCTCCTTGATTACTCGCATTATCTCCTATGTTAGTGAATCTCCCACTTTTTAACTGGTCCCCTTTACCTATATTACAGCCCAGAATAAGCTTAAAGGAGCGAATATGGAGGACATTTAGGGCTGATTTGACATTTTCTATGGTTCAGTTTCACAGCACTACAGTTCCTGTCAGCACTTTTAGTTCCTTGCCATTGCCCTGATAAACACCATTTTGCAGATGATATTCATATATATATATATATATTCATATATATTCATATATATACATATATATGAATATATATATGAATAGATATGTATATATGAATATATATGAATATATATATTCATATATACATATATATAATATATATATATTCACATATATACATATATATGAATATATATATGAATATATATATATATATATTCCCAAAACTTCCACTGGAAAACATCTCTGAATGATTAATAATTAACAATTTCAGGAAAGAGTTAGGACACAAAATCATCTAACAAAAATCACTAGTCTTTCTATATACCAATCCACTTTTTAAAGATAACAGGCTAATTTGAGACAGTTGAAACTGACTAATTTAATAATCAACAAAGATTCTCTAGAGCATTAATTAATTTTTATAAGTATTTCAGGTCCTTGGAATCAAACTTTCAATATCACTAAGATCTCTTTTTAAAAACCATTGCTGTGCTGTTAAAGGGAGCTTAGATGATGCAAATAATTATTTCTTAATCAGTGTCACTCCTGAGAAGTCACTAGGTGGTGTAATATGACAGCATCGGAAATCTTCAACTAAACATTCAGACTCTAACAACTGTGTGTCAGCACAAATCTTCCAAAATTATTTTGATCATAGAAGCTTTATTTTCTTTAAAGTTGCAAAAAAGTTGCAATTTTAAAAATGAATCTGTTTATTAACTTTCTTTTACAATTCCTGAAAAGGAAGAGGTGAAAATAGATGAGAATGTTAAAATGACCTCAGGAACCATTCATTCATCCATCCATCATCCATCCATCCATCCATCCTCTCATTCATTAATTTGATAATTTGCTTCATTATATAGTTTAGATGAACTTAGACCACAAGTTCTTTCTGCCTGAGACTCATGAATGATGCTGTTACTGGCATGTACCACTGCATATAAAGTTCGCTTGTGTTAAATATAGATCTTGTTACATGAGTAATCCCTGCTAATTTAGTACATTCAGTGTTCATGGCATAATTGAAAAGGATTACACAATTCCTCACATTTTCTGGTGTTTCTAGTGATACCTATTCTTTATTTGACTAAAGCAAAGAAGTTATAGTAGTAAAATCATATTTTTTCTTCCTGGTTTCTAAGAGAACTTGAAATGCTCCAAATCTGATGTGTAAACTGGATAATTTATAGTAATGCACATATATGAATGAAGGAGTACTTTGTTAGCTTTCTGCAGTCACTAACGTATAAATATGCTATACTTTGTCTTTAAGATTTTTTCTTCCATAGGTTAAGGGAAAAAAAGAACAAAGATTTTAGCTGAAACAAATTTAGAAGTGGAATTTCAATCTCCACATTAATATCAGATTAATAAATTGTATATTCATGCAGAACAATCATTTTGATTTTCTAAATCATTCCAAGTGTTAGAAATTTAACAGCATCTGTAAACTGAGAGTCACTTGATGGAAAATTTGTATAAATGGGACTTATAAATTTGTAGTAAATATGGGCCATTTTTCATGTATATCTGTCCATCTTTTCTCAGCATGAATTCCTGATCACATTTAATCCATTTTTCCTTTACAAACACCTCTTCTCAAGTGAAATAAATTGGCTTAGTACCTGAATTCCACTATTATAATGGCCATTAGTTGGGTCTGATCTACAAATAAATTATTTTATAATCTCTGACTCTGTAAAAGAACAGTGCTGACAGTTTTCCTAGTTGTAACTCCATCCTCTCAATGCTATGTTATGCTTGAGATGTCCAAGGTTATTGCAGTTAATGTGTTACATTGTCTAATTTGAAAGAGGAAGTATATTAAATCTTAGTGGATGAATATATACAAGTGTTACCCAGGGGAGAAAAACAAGTCCTATGATACATCGTCTTACAGCAAACAGAAGATCACACTTTTTAAATGAGAGGAAAACTTCTCTTTTATGCTGAAATGTAAATTTTAGAGAAAAAAAACTATCATGTTAGTTTTAGTGTGTGAAAACATATTTTCCATTGCCTACCTTGTCCATAACTGTGATTGTGCTTGGATTGAGATAAGACAAAGCAAATCTTTTGTCCTTTTAAGAAACAAAATGGGAAATATAGGTTCCTTCTTATTTTTCCATGTTTTAAAACAAATAAAACATGCATTACATAAATTTAGGAACCAAAGAATGATTTTAATGTTTTTACTCATTTATATTTTAAGTGTATGGATATACTGCCTGCATGCATGTAAGCTCACCTATATTGTGCAATGCCTACCGAGTTCAGAAAAGAGGGCATCAGATCCACTAGAACTGGAATTATGAATGGATGTTACAAGCCATGTGGTTTCTGAGAGTCAAACCCAGATCCTCTGTAATAATAATCAATGCTCTTAACCACTGAGCCATCTCTCCAGCCCAGGGACCAAAGAATATTTAGAGCTACTGTTTTTGTTGCTGTTTTCCCTCCAATTGGTGACCATATAAATAGGTCTTTAAGTTTTATAAATGACTCGGCATTTCTAAATTTCCATATTTGTCAAAGGTACTCTTATTAAATGGGCAGGCATGGGGAAGAATTGTGCATTCAGAATAATTCAGGAATATCAGGTGAAATGAGGTAAGGCACAGGCTTCTTATTTCTGTGTAAAGTTTAATTCATTGAGAATGATTTTAGTTAGATTTTGTTAAAAGGGCAATAAATATAAGAAATAAGGAGGAACATACGGCACTTGGAGCAAATGGTATAAATAAGTTTAAAAGGAAATTAGACGTTTTTATTGCAAGTGAATGTTACACTGAAAATGGATTAAGAGAACAAGGATTAAAGAAAGCACATTGAGATAGTTTATCACATGGGCAGCAGGACCATGGAGCAAGAGGCCATTTTCTACCCTGCTGTTTCTTTTCTTACTGGAAGAACCTGTGTTTTAAGATAATTATGTACAGGGGCTGGAGAGATGGCCTAGCGGTTGAGAGCGCTGACCGCTCTTACAGAGGACCCGGGTTCGATCCCCAGCACCCACATGGCGGCTGAGAACCGTCTGAAACTCCAACTCCAGGAGAACTCCAGTTCCAGGGGAATCCGACACCCTCTTCTGACCTCCGCGGCATTGCACGACACGGGTGCACAAACCTACATGCAGACAGCACACTCATCCACATACAAAAATAAATAAAATTAAATTAAAAATTATTATTAAAAAAAAAAGATAATTATGTACAGTCAGAGAAATAGTAACAGCTGCATTTTGACAACTCTACATGCAAATTACTAGTTCTATTCAGGTCATGTAGGCTTGAATTGATGAGAGATGTGAAACAAAATGACTGTCAACAGCTCTGGTTGGAAGATCTAATCAACATTGTGGAAGTTAATGAAAATATGAAGACCCAAAGCTGTCTGAAATGGCTAGAGAGTTTCCAATCCAAAGGAACTGGGAATTTAAATCATACTTAAGGGAAAACTAACAGGGAATATGGCATTTTTAGCTTGTCTGATTTCTCACACTTTATATTTTTAAATTTTCATGCAGTGGGTTTCATATAATTCGGAGTTGCAACAGCTGCAAATGGTATATAATTGGGTCAGAATGTTTTGTTGTTGGGATTCTAAGTTGCTTGCATTGGCTTTTGAAAAGGTCATTATGAGAAAAGGGATCTGAATAGCAAAGAGATTCCAGCTGGTTAGCTATTATTTTAATTATGTAATGGAATCAGCTATTTCGTGCCAATATCTGAAGCTACTCATGGGGAAGTTATTCAAAGCTGAAGATATGCTGTTTTGTATTATTTCCATTGTATGACACAAATCAGTTAATCAACCTTTTTGTATATTTAAAATTTCCCCTCAAATAATGTCTATACATTCATTATCTTAACAGTATTGACTCTTGGCCATCATGAATTTGGTTCTGAATAGTTTCCTCATTGTTGTGGAGTTGAAAGTCTATATTTATGACACAAAGTATATGATAATGAAAAAGTACTGGAATTCAGATTCCTTCAATTTCTGTTTATTTTTCTTAAGAATACGGAATTTCAGAATCTATTTCTATCATTTTATGAGTTTTGTCATCTAAAATGCAGTATGCTATGTTTTTTTTCTCTCATGCTTCAGGATAGGAAAGAACAAAAAATGAAGTAAAACTTAGATTTTCCTTTAATATATAACTAAGCTGTGTAGTGTTGTTTCATGAATTTTATTTAAACTTGCAAATTAAAAATAATTTGGTAACATTCATCAGCAATGAAGGTGTAAGACTCTCTGGAAGGGTTATATTAAGAATGGCAGGAGAAATTACTATATTTTACAAATCAAAATAAGTCTTTAATTGCAAAAGAGGCTAGACCTAGGAGACTAAAATGTAAGTTAAAAATTACAGTGGGGGAAATGGACAGAGTAGAGAGTACCATTGTTCTTTGCAAAGGGACCTGAGCCCAGCATCTTTCATTACACCACAAAATTGCTTTGGATAATTACAACGGTATGACTATATGGCAGGAATAAGAATAATGAGATTAAATGATGTAGTAGGGGCCATTTTATTTCTTGTTTCATGACATTGGCAACAATACAAGCATTTAATTCCCAGGGTTTAGGAAAGTAAAATTGAGCCCTCAGTTCAAATATGATTTTACCTATTTTTCTCTTCCAATATAATTCAAACAACTGATCTCTATTTTGAAATTTTCTTGATCTCAGAATTGCATTCCTACTTTTTCCCACTACTCTTTGTGAATTGGCTCAAAATATTCTACATAAAGATCTCTGCATTCTGCATTAGGCTCTATGATCTTATTTCCTTTCATGCTGACTCTCTCTCTCTGTCTGTCTGTCTAGATATGTGTATATATCTATACTATCTATCTATCTATCTATCTATATATATATATATAAACTTTAGCTCATTATTCCTTTGACCAAATACCCTGCATCTCATTATTCCTTTTAACATTTTTAAATTTATTTTCATTTTATGTGGGTGAGTGTTTGCCTGCCTGTAAGTGCACCATGTGCATACATTGCACATGGAAGGCAGAAAAAAAAAAAACAATTCATAACTGAGGAACTATTGGCAAGAGATTCAGCCTCCATTAGGAATGAGACTCTTTGTAGTGATCAGGTTCCAGGGTGCCAGAGGGCTAACCCAGGCTGAAGAGTAATTGCAGAATATAAAACAGTGGAAACCAGTGTATATTCTCTCTCTCTCTCTCTCTCTCGTCTCTCTCTCTCTCTATATATTATATATAATATATATATATATATATATATATATATATATATAGATAGATAGATAGATAGTTATAGATATATACACATATCTAGACAGACAGACAGAGAGAGAGAGTCAGCATGAAAGGAAATAAGATCATAGAGCCTAATGCAGAATGCAGAGATCTTTATGTAGAATATTTTGAGCCAATTCACAAAGAGTAGTGGGAAAAAGTAGGAATGCAATTCTGAGATCAAGAAAATTTCAAAATAGAGATCAGTTGTTTGAATTATATGAAGAGAAAAATAGGTAAAATCATATTTGAACTGAGGGCTCAATTTTACTTTCCTAAACCCTGGGAATTAAATGCTTGTATTGTTGCCAATGTCATGAAACAAGAAATAAAATGGCCCCTACTACATCATTTAATCTCATTATTCTTATTCCTGCCATATAGTCATACCGTTGTAATTATCCAAAGCAATTTTGTGGTGTAATGAAAGATGCTGGGCTCAGGTCCCTTTGCAAAGAACAATGGTACTCTCTACTCTGTCCATTTCCCCCACTGTAATTTTTAACTTACATTTTAGTCTCCTAGGTCTAGCCTCTTTTGCAATTAAAGACTTATTTTGATTTGTAAAATATAGTAATTTCTCCTGCCATTCTTAATATAACCCTTCCAGAGAGTCTTACACCTTCATTGCTGATGAATTGTTACCAAATTATTTTTAATTTGCAAGTTTAAATAAATTCATGAAACAACACTACACAGCTTAGTTATATATTAAAGGAAAATCTAAGTTTTACTTCATTTTTTGTTCTTTCCTATCCTGAAGCATGAGAGAAAAAAAACATAGCATACTGCATTTTAGATGACAAAACTCATAAAATGATAGAAATAGATTCTGAAATTCCGTATTCTTAAGAAAAATAAACAGAAATTGAAGGAATCTGAATTCCAGTACTTTTTCATTATCATATACTTTGTGTCATAAATATAGACTTTCAACTCCACAACAATGAGGAAACTATTCAGAACCAAATTCATGATGGCCAAGAGTCAATACTGTTAAGATAATGAATGTATAGACATTATTTGAGGGGAAATTTTAAATATACAAAAAGGTTGATTAACTGATTTGTGTCATACAATGGAAATAATACAAAACAGCATATCTTCAGCTTTGAATAACTTCCCCATGAGTAACTTCAGATATTGGCACGAAATAGCTGATTCCATTACATAATTAAAATAATAGCTAACCAGCTGGAATCTCTTTGCTATTCAGATCCCTTTTCTCATAATGACCTTTTCAAAAGCCAATGCAAGCAACTTAGAATCCCAACAACAAAACATTCTGACCCAATTATATACCATTTGCAGCTGTTGCAACTCCGAATTATATGAAACCCACTGCATGAAAATTTAAAAATATAAAGTGTGAGAAATCAGACAAGCTAAAAATGCCATATTCCCTGTTAGTTTTCCCTTAAGTATGATTTAAATTCCCAGTTCCTTTGGATTGGAAACTCTCTAGCCATTTCAGACAGCTTTGGGTCTTCATATTTTCATTAACTTCCACAATGTTGATTAGATCTTCCAACCAGAGCTGTTGACAGTCATTTTGTTTCACATCTCTCATCAATTCAAGCCTACATGACCTGAATAGAACTAGTAATTTGCATGTAGAGTTGTCAAAATGCAGCTGTTACTATTTCTCTGACTGTACATAATTATCTTTTTTTTTTAATAATAATTTTTAATTTAATTTTATTTATTTTTGTATGTGGATGAGTGTGCTGTCTGCATGTAGGTTTGTGCACCCGTGTCGTGCAATGCCGCGGAGGTCAGAAGAGGGTGTCGGATTCCCTGGAACTGGAGTTCTCCTGGAGTTGGAGTTTCAGACGTTCTCAGGCCGCCATGTGGGTGCTGGGATCGAACCCGGGTCCTCTGTAAGAGCGGTCAGCGCTCTCAACGCGTAGGCCATCTCTCCAGCCCCTGTACATAATATCTTAAAACACAGGTTCTTCCAGTAAGAAAAGAAACAGCAGGGTAGAAAATGGCCTCTTGCTCCATGGTCCTGCTGCCCATGTGATAAACTATCTCAATGTGCTTTCTTTAATCCTTGTTCTCTTAATCCATTTTCAGTGTAACATTCACTTGCAATAAAAAACGTCTAATTTCCTTTTTAAACTTATTTATACCATTTGCTCCAAGTGCCGTATGTTCCTCCTTATTTCTTATATTTATTGCCCTTTTAACAAAATCTAACTAAAATCATTCTCAATGAATTAAACTTTACACAGAAATAAGAAGCCTGTGCCTTACCTCATTTCACCTGATATTCCTGAATTATTCTGAATGCACAATTCTTCCCCATGCCTGCCCATTTAATAAGAGTACCTTTGACAAATATGGAAATTTAGAAATGCCGAGTCATTTATAAAACTTAAAGACCTATTTATATGGTCACCAATTGGAGGGAAAACAGCAACAAAAACAGTAGCTCTAATATGTCTTTGGTCCCTGGGCTGGAGAGATGGCTCAGTGGTTAAGAGCATTGATTATTATTACAGAGGATCTGGGTTTGACTCTCAGAAACCACATGGCTTGTAACATCCATTCATAATTCCAGTTTCTAGTTGGATCTGATGCCCTCTTTTCTGAACTCGGTAAGGCATTGCACAATATAGGTGAGCTTACATGCATGCAGGCAGTATATTCACATACACTTAAAATATAAATGAGTAAAAACATTAAAATCATTCTTTGGTTCCTAAATTTATGAATGCATGTTTTATTTGTTTTAAAAACATGGAAAAATAAGAAGGAACCTATATTTTCCCATTTTGTTTCTTAAAAGGACAAAAGATTTGCTTTGTCTTATCTCAATCCAAGCACAATCACAGTTATGGACAAGGTAGGCAATGGAAAATATGTTTTCACACACTAAAACTAACATGATAGTTTTTTTTCTCTAAAATTTACATTTCAGCATAAAAGAGAAGTTTTCCTCTCATTTAAAAAGTGTGATCTTCTGTTTGCTGTAAGACGATGTATCATAGGACTTGTTTTTCTCCCCTGGGTAACACTTGTATATATTCATCCACTAAGATTTAATATACTTCCTCTTTCAAATTAGACAATGTAACACATTAACTGCAATAACCTTGGACATCTCAAGCATAACATAGCATTGAGAGGATGGAGTTACAACTAGGAAAACTGTCAGCACTGTTCTTTTACAGAGTCAGAGATTATAAAATAATTTATTTGTAGATCAGACCCAACTAAATGCCATTATAATAGTGGAATTCAGGTACATAAGCCAATTTATTCACTGAGAAGCAGGTGTTGTAAGGCAAAAGGCTTAAATTGATAGGAGCATTCATGCTGAGAAAGATGGACAGATATACATATGAAAAATGGCCCCTATTATTTTACTACAAATTTATAAGTCCCATTTATACAAATTTTCCATCAAGTGACTCTCAGTTTACAGATGCTGTTAAATTTCTAACACTTGGAATGATTTAGAAAATCAAAATGATTGTTCTGCATGAATATACAATTTATTAATCTGATATTAATGTGGAGATTGAAATTCCACTTCTAAATTTGTTTCAGCTAAAATCTTTGTTCTTTTTTGTCCCTTAACCTATGGAAGAAAAATATCTTAAAGACAAAGTATAGCATATTTTATACGTTTAGTGAAACTGCAGAAAGCTAACAAAGTACTCCTTCATTCATATATGTGCATTACTATAAATTATCCAGTTTACACATCAGATTTGGAGCATTTCAAGTTCTCTTAGAAACCAGGAAGAAAAAATATGATTTACTACTATAAACTTTCTTTGCTTTAGTCAAATAAAGAATAGGTATCACTAGAAACACCAGAAAATGTGAGGAATTGTGTAATCCTTTTCAATTATGCCATGAACACTGAATGTACTAAATTAGCAGGGATTACTCATGTAACAAGATCTATATTTAACACAAGCGAACTTTATATGCAGTGGTACATGCCAGTAACAGCATCATTCATGAGTCTCAGGCAGAAAGAACTTGTGGTCTAAGTTCAGAATCTAAACTGATATAATGAAGCAAATTATCAAATATAATGAATGAGAGGATGGTGGATGGATGAGATGAGAATGGATGGATGAAGGAATGGTTCCATGAGGTCATTTTTAAACATTCTCATCTATTTTTCACCTCTTCCTTTTTCAGGAATTGTAAAAGAAAGTTAATAAACAGATTCATTTTTAAAATTGCAACTTTTTTGCAACTTTAAAGAAAATAAAGCTTCTATGATCAAAATAATTTTGGAAGACTTTTTGCTGACACACAGTGTTAGAGTCTGAATGTTTAGTTTGAGATTTTCCGATGCTGTCTATTACACCACCTAGTGACTTCTCAGGAGTGACACTGATTAAGAAATAATTATTTCATCTCTAAAGCTCCCTTAACATGCACAGCAATGGTTTTTAAAAAGAGATCTTAGTGATATTGAAAGTTTGATTCAAGGACCTGAAATGACTTATAAAAATAATTATGCTCTAGAGGAATCTTTGTTGATTATTAATTAGTCAGTTCAACTGGTCTCAAATTACCCTGTTATCTTTAAAAAATGGATTGGTATATAGAAAGAACGAGTGAGTTTTTGTTTAGATGATTTTGTGTCCTAACTCTTTCCTGAAAATTGTTAATTATTAATCATTCAGAGATGTTTTCCAGTGGAAGTTTTGGTTTAAATATATATATATATATATTCATTATAGTATTATATGCTTATTATATATTAGTATGTGATTTATATATTATATTATTATACATATAATACCTTCATCTATATTCAATAATACATAGCATATATATATATATATATATCATATGATTATTGATATATATATGATATATATATGAATTATTATATTGATTTGCAAAATGGTGTTTATCAGGGCAATGGCAAGGAACTAAAAGTGCTGACAGGAACTGTAGTGCTGTGAAACTGAACCATAGAAAATGTCAAATCAGCCCTAAATGTCCTCCATATTCGCTCCTTTAAGCTTATTCTGGGCTGTAATATAGGTAAAGGGGACCAGTTAAAAAGTGGGAGATTCACTAACATAGGAGATAATGCGAGTAATCAAGGAGAAAGAAGCAGGTAGAATTTGGAGTGGGGAGCTAATGGGATCATAGGAGTTCATGAATGTGAGATGCGAGCAGCGAGCTCAAATAACGACCTGTGTAGTAAATTGTTCGTAGAAATATCTTTCTTTAGTGTGTATGATTTTAAGACAGTAAAATAAATGTAAAATAAAATTGATTTTCCTTTAATTGTTTATCTGTTAGAAGGATACCTGGCAATATAAAATAGTAGAAACCTTGTTTTTCTAAAATGCTAATATAAAGTTGGACCTACTAAAGCTGCAGTTTTTAATTCTAAATAACAATAAAGCATTAAAATTATAAAAGTGAAGTCAGTAAATTGCAATAAAATTTTTAGTGAAACAAATGTGCAATAAAGAAATGAAAGCATATGCTTTCCGTTATAATAAACAAAAATGATTGGGAAATTGATAGATATAATTTCAGTCATAGTAGTAGTCAAAATAAGCCCAACTATGACAACCAAAAGACAAATATGTTTAGATAATGAAGTAAATATAAAAAATACCTGTTGTTGGAGAAAAAATTTTAATAATAATAAACATTGCACGAAATTTGTATATTTAACCAATATAATGTCACATTAAAAGGTATGGAAAATGCTGGCATGCTGGTGCATTCCTATATTTACATCATGCAGGAAGCAAGGCCACTGCTTCTCAGTTCTACACTACTCTGACCTATATAACAAACCCTACTTCAAAACTAAAAATAAAGTTGATTAAAAACACAAAATAATATAAAGGAAAGATAAAGCAGCATTTAATAAATAATATCTCAGTTTCACACCAGGGAATATTGTCAGAAAAAATAAATAACATTGAAGTATTTGAACCGCAAACTAATACCTAGCAAAATAGTCAATTCACAATTATAGAAGTTAATACTGCCTTACAGAGAAATAAATGAATATAAATGGTCATCTGTTCATATACTGAGAGCCAAATTCACCAGCTTTGTGTTCGTAATATATTCAACTCAACAAAAGCAGAATATACACCCCTATATGTGTACATGAAATATTCACTACGTCTTCGAGTAAATTGATCTTTACAAACATCCCCCTTATCATTCTAAAGGCAGCACATCAAGAGACGATTGGTAGGATACTGTAACCGTAGAAAATCCCACCTGACGGTGACCCTTGCATACGGTATTTCCTATGTAACATGCTTCTTTTTAACTCTGTCTGGACTACTCAGGACTGCTCAGCTTTGGTGATTTGTTCTGAGAATTCACCAATCAGCAGATAGACTCATCTGAAGCGTTAAATGACAGACAAAACATCAGCACAGCAAAACCCCTGAACCCTAGTTTGAAACCTCCCAAGACCCTGAGGGAGACGCTTCTACTTGCACACCTCCAGACACACACAGTGGGAGTAGTTTGCAGCAAGGCATTGTTCATAGTCTTGTTACACAGAAAAATCAAGACCTCTGGGTATCAGTACCTTATCTAACCAGCATAATCCCAAATTCCAGACTCAAAAAGAAAACCATAGCCTAATTCACAAAGTTTGGACAAACAAGATATACACTATAAGCTACGTCCATCAACTATGAATAGAGTTCTTCTTTTTTATTGTTTCAAATCTATTGTTTATGTGNCACATAAAAAATAGATAAATTTTAAAATTAAAAAAGAAGAACCTATTTCATAGTTGATGGACGTAGCTTATAGTGTATATCTTGTTTGTCCAAACTTTGTGAATTAGGCTATGGTTTTCTTTTTGAGTCTGGAATTTGGGATTATGCTGGTTAGATAAGGTACTGATACCCAGAGGTCTTGATTTTTCTGTGTAACAAGACTATGAACAATGCCTTGCTGCAAACTACTCCCACTGTGTGTGTCCTTGAGTGTGCAATTAGAAGCTTCCCTCTAGTTTCTTGGGATTTCAAACTATGTTCATTTTTTGCTTGCTGATTTTTTGTCTGTCATTTAACGCTTCAGATGAGTCTATCTGCTGATTGGTGAATTCTCAGAACAAATCACCAAAGCTGAGCAGTCCTGAGTAGTCCAGACAGAGTTAAAAAGAAGCATGTTACATAGGAAATACCTATTCATATTTCACCTTTCAGGTGTGTATTTCTACTTTAAATTATCCTACCAATCTCTACTTTGATTGCTGTCCTTTAGAATGATATAGGGTGATGTTTAAAGATCAATTTACTCTATAATAGTGAATATTTCATGTACACATATAGGGGTGTATATTCTGCTTTTGTTGAGTTGAATATATTACGAACACAAAGCTGGTGAATTTGGCTCTCAGTATATGAACAGATGACCATTTATATTCATTTATTTCTCTGTAAGGCAGTATTAACTTCTATAATTGTGAATTGACTATTTTGCTAGGTATTAGTTTGCGGTTCAAATACTTCAATGTTATTTATTTTTTCTGACAATATTCCCTGGTGTGAAACTGAGATATTATTTATTAAATGCTGCTTTATCTTTCCTTTATATTATTTTTTGTGTTTTTAATAAACTTTATTTTTAGTTTTGAAGTAGGGTTTGTTATATAGGTCAGAGTAGTGTAGAACTGAGAAGCAGTGGCCTTGCTTCCTGCATGATGTAAATATAGGAATGCACCAGCATGCCAGCATTTTCCATACCTTTTAATGTGACATTATATTGGTTAAATATACAAATTTCGTGCAATGGTTTATATTATTAAAATTTTCTCTCCAAAACAGAAGTATTTTTTATATTTACTTCATTATCTAAACATATTTGTCTTTTGGTTGTCATAGTTGGGCTTATTTTGACTACTACTATGACTGAAATTATATCTATCAATTTCCCAATCATTTTCTGTTTATTATAACTGGAAAGCATATGCTTTTTCATTTTCTTTAAATTGCACATTAGTTTTCAACTAAAATTTTATTGCAATTTACTGACTTCACTTTTAAATTTTAAATGCTTTGATTGTTATTTAGAATTTAAAAACTGCAGCTTTATGTAGAGTCCAACTTTATATAGCATTTTAGAAAAACAAGGTTTCTACTATTTTATATTGCCAGGTATCCTTTCTAACAGATAAAAATTAAAGGAAAATCAATTTATTTTACATTTATTTTACTGGTCTTAAAATCATACACACCTAAAGAAAGATATTTCTACGAACAATTTACTACACAGGTCGTTATTTGAGCTCGCTGCTCGCATCTCACATTCATGAACTCCTATGATCCCATTAGCTCCCCACTCCAAATTCTACCTGCTTCTTTCTCCTTGATTACTCGCATTATCTCCTATGTTAGTGAATCTCCCACTTTTTAACTGGTCCCCTTTACCTATATTACAGCCCAGAATAAGCTTAAAGGAGCGAATATGGAGGACATTTAGGGCTGATTTGACATTTTCTATGGTTCAGTTTCACAGCACTACAGTTCCTGTCAGCACTTTTAGTTCCTTGCCATTGCCCTGATAAACACCATTTTGCAGATGAATTCAATATAATATATATAATTCATATATATTCATATATATACATATATATGATATATATATGAATAATATATGTATATATGAAATATAATGAATATATACTACATATATAACATATATATAATATATAATATTCACATATAATACATATATATGAATATATATATGAATATATTATTTATAATATTCCCAAAACTTCCACTGGAAAACATCTCTGAATGATTAATAATTAACAATTTCAGGAAAGAGTTAGGACACAAAATCATCTAACAAAAATCACTAGTCTTTCTATATACCAATCCACTTTTTAAAGATAACAGGCTAATTTGAGACAGTTGAAACTGACTAATTTAATAATCAACAAAGATTCTCTAGAGCATTAATTAATTTTTATAAGTATTTCAGGTCCTTGGAATCAAACTTTCAATATCACTAAGATCTCTTTTTAAAAACCATTGCTGTGCTGTTAAAGGGAGCTTAGATGATGCAAATAATTATTTCTTAATCAGTGTCACTCCTGAGAAGTCACTAGGTGGTGTAATAGACAGCACGGAAAATCTCAAACTAAAACATTCAGACTCTAACACTGTGTGTCAGCAAAAAGTCTTCCAAAATTATTTTGATCATAGAAGCTTTATTTTCTTTAAAGTTGCAAAAAAGTTGCAATTTTAAAAATGAATCTGTTTATTAACTTTCTTTTACAATTCCTGAAAAGGAAGAGGTGAAAATAGATGAGAATGTTAAAATGACCTCAGGAACCATTCATTCATCCATCCATTCCTCCATCATCCATCCATCCATCCATCCTCTCATTCATTAATTTGATAATTTGCTTCATTATATAGTTTAGATGAACTTAGACCACAAGTTCTTTCTGCCTGAGACTCATGAATGATGCTGTTACTGGCATGTACCACTGCATATAAAGTTCGCTTGTGTTAAATATAGATCTTGTTACATGAGTAATCCCTGCTAATTTAGTACATTCAGTGTTCATGGCATAATTGAAAAGGATTACACAATTCCTCACATTTTCTGGTGTTTCTAGTGATACCTATTCTTTATTTGACTAAAGCAAAGAAAGTTATAGTATAAATCATATTTTTTCTTCCTGGTTTCTAAGAGAACTTGAAATGCTCCAAATCTGATGTGTAAACTGGATAATTTATAGTAATGCACATATATGAATGAAGGAGTACTTTGTTAGCTTTCTGCAGTCACTAACGTATAAATATGCTATACTTTGTCTTTAAGATTTTTTCTTCCATAGGTTAAGGGAAAAAAAGAACAAAGATTTTAGCTGAAACAAATTTAGAAGTGGAATTTCAATCTCCACATTAATATCAGATTAATAAATTGTATATTCATGCAGAACAATCATTTTGATTTTCTAAATCATTCCAAGTGTTAGAAATTTAACAGCATCTGTAAACTGAGAGTCACTTGATGGAAAATTTGTATAAATGGGACTTATAAATTTGTAGTAAATATGGGCCATTTTTCATGTATATCTGTCCATCTTTTCTCAGCATGAATTCCTGATCACATTTAATCCATTTTTCCTTTACAAACACCTCTTCTCAAGTGAAATAAATTGGCTTAGTACCTGAATTCCACTATTATAATGGCCATTAGTTGGGTCTGATCTACAAATAAATTATTTTATAATCTCTGACTCTGTAAAAGAACAGTGCTGACAGTTTTCCTAGTTGTAACTCCATCCTCTCAATGCTATGTTATGCTTGAGATGTCCAAGGTTATTGCAGTTAATGTGTTACATTGTCTAATTTGAAAGAGGAAGTATATTAAATCTTAGTGGATGAATATATACAAGTGTTACCCAGGGGAGAAAAACAAGTCCTATGATACATCGTCTTACAGCAAACAGAAGATCACACTTTTTAAATGAGAGGAAAACTTCTCTCTTTATGCCTGAATATGTAAATTTTTAGAGAAAAAAAACTTATCATGTTAGTTTAGTGGTGTGAAAACATATTTTCCATGCCTACCCTTGTCCATAACTGTGATTGTGCTTGGATTGACGATAAGACAAAGCAAACTTTTGTCCTTTAAGAAACAAAATGGCGAAAATATAGGTTTCTTCTTATTTTTCCATGTTTTTAAAACAAATAAAAATGCATCTCAAAATTTAGGAAACCAAAGACAGATCTTTAATGTGTTTGTGACTTCATATTATATATTTAAGTGTATGTAAGGTATACTGCCTGCATGCATGTAGCAAAGGCTCAACCTATATTGTGCAATTGCTCTTACAACTCGAGTTCAGAAAAGCAGGGCATCAGTTATTCACAACTATAGAAACTGGAATTATGAATGGATGTTACAAGCCATGTGGTTTCTGAGAGTCATGAACCCAGATCCTCAATGCTATATAATAATCAATGCTCTTAACCAGGCTGAGCCATCCTCTCCAGCCCAGGCGACCAAAGAATATTTAGAGCTACTGTTTTTGTGACATGTTTTCCTCCAATTTGTGATCCAGTATAAATAGGTCTTTAAGTTTTATAAATGACTCGGCATTTCTAAATTTCCATATTTGTCAAAGGTACTCTTATTAAATGGGCAGGCATGGGGAAGAATTGTGCATTCAGAATAATTCAGGAATATCAGGTGAAATGAGGTAAGGCACAGGCTTCTTATTTCTGTGTAAAGTTTTAAATTCATTGAGAATGAATTTTAGTTAGATTTTTAAAGGCAATAAATATAAAAATAAGGAGGAACATACGGCACTTGGAGCAAATGGTATAAATAAGTTTAAAAGGAAATTAGAAACGTTTTTTATTGCAAGTGAATGTTACACTGAAAATGGATTAAGAGAACAAGGATTAAAGAAAGCACATTGAGATAGTTTATCACATGGGCAGCAGGACCATGGAGCAAGAGGCCATTTTCTACCCTGCTGTTTCTTTTCTTACTGGAAGAACCTGTGTTTTAAGATATTATGTACAGGGGCTTGGAGAGATTGGACCTACGCGTTTGAGAGCGCTGACCGCTCTTACAGAGGACCCGGGTTCGATCCAGCACCCACATGCGGCGGCTTGAGAACGTCTGTAAACTCCAACTCCAGTCGAGAACTCAGTTCCAGGGATCCGACACCCTCTTCTGACCTCCGCGCATTGCACGACACGGGTGACACAAACCTACATGCAGAGCAGCACACTTCATCCACCATACAAAATAAATAAAATTTTAAATTAAAAAATTAATTATTAAAAAAAAAAGATAATTATGTACAGTCAGAGAAATAGTAACAGCTGCATTTTGACAACTCTACATGCAAATTACTAGTTCTATTCAGGTCATGTAGGCTTGAATTGTGATGTAGAATTGTTGAAAACAAAATGGACTGTCAAACAGCTCTGGTGGAAGATCTAATCAACATTGTGGAAGTTAATGAAAATATGAAGACCCAAAGCTGTCTGAAATGGCTAGAGAGTTTCCAATCCAAAGGAACTGGGAATTTAAATCATACTTAAGGGAAAACTAACAGGGAATATGGCATTTTTAGCTTGTCTGATTTCTCACACCTTTATATTTTTAAATTTTCATGCAGTGGGTTTCATATAATTTGGAGTTGCAACAGCTGCAAATGGTATATAATTGGGTCAGAATGTTTTGTTGTTGGGATTCTAAGTTGCTTGCATTGGCTTTTGAAAAGGTCATTATGAGAAAAGGGATCTGAATAGCAAAGAGATTCCAGCTGGTTAGCTATTAATTTAATTATGTAATGAAATCAGCTATTTCGTGCCAATATCTGAAGTTACTCATGGGGAAGTTATTCAAAGCTGAAGATATGCTGTTTTGTATTATTTCCATTGTATGACACAAATCAGTTAATCAACCTTTTTGTATATTTAAAATTTCCCCTCAAATAATGTCTATACATTCATTATCTTAACAGTATTGACTCTTGGCCATCATGAATTTGGTTCTGAATAGTTTCCTCATTGTTGTGGAGTTGAAAGTCTATATTTATGACACAAAGTATATGATAATGAAAAAGTACTGGAATTCAGATTCCTTCAATTTCTGTTTATTTTTCTTAAGAATACGGAATTTCAGAATCTATTTCTATCATTTTATGAGTTTTGTCATCTAAAATGCAGTATGCTATGTTTTTTTTCTCTCATGCTTCAGGATAGGAAAGAACAAAAAATGAAGTAAACTTAGATTTTCCTTTAATATATAACTAAGCTGTGTAGTGTTGTTTCATGAATTTATTTAAACTTGCAAATTAAAAATAATTTGGTACAATTCATCAGCAATGAAGGTGTAAGACTCTCTGGAAGGGTTATATTAAGAATGGCAGGAGAAATTACTATATTTTACAAATCAAAATAAGTCTTTAATTGCAAAAGAGGCTAGACCTAGGAGACTAAAATGTAAGTTAAAAATTACAGTGGGGGAAATGGACAGAGTAGAGAGTACCATTGTTCTTTGCAAAGGACCTGAGCCCAGCATCTTTCATTACACCACAAAATTGCTTTGGATAATTACAACGGTATGACTATATGGCAGGAATAAGAATAATGAGATATAAATGATGTAGTAGGGGCCATTTTATTTCTTGTTTCATGACATTGGCAACAATACAAGCATTTAATTCCCAGGGTTTAGGAAAGTAAAATTGAGCCCTCAGTTCAAATATGATTTTACCTATTTTTCTCTTCCAATTATAATTCACAACTGATCTCTATTTTGAAATTTTCTTGATCTCAGAATTGCATTCCTACTTTTTCCCACTACTCTTTGTGAATTGGCTCAAAATATTCTACATAAAGATCTCTGCATTCTGCATTAGGCTCTATGATCTTATTTCCTTTCATGCTGACTCTCTCTCTCTGTCTGTCTGTCTAGATATGTGTATATATCTATAACTATCTATCTATCTATCTATATATATATATATATATATATATATATATATATTATATATAATATATAGAGAGAGAGAGAGAAGAGAGAGAGAGAGAGAGAGAGAATATACACTGGTTCCACTGTTTTATATCTGCAATTACTCTTCAGCCTGGGTTAGCCCTCTGGCACCCTGGAACCTGATCACTACAAAGAGTCTCATTCCTAATGGAGGCTGAATCTCTTGCCAATAGTTCCTCAGTTATGAATTGTTTTTTTTTTTTTTTTTTTTTTTTTTACCCAGTCCACATGTTTATGCTAAAATTCTTCTTGGCTTGAGCTTGTGAGGAACTTACACATGCTATCATTAGTACTGTTAGTTCAGGTGAAGAACTGTTAAACTGTTTGAAAAATTCTGTTTCCTTGTAGTCAGCCATTTCCTGTGGCTTTTACAAACTTTCTTCCCTGTCTTCAACAGGGTTCCCTGATCCTTGGTAGCCAGAGGTTTGACTTACCTGCCCTATTCAGGGATAAGTATTCTGAAGCATATATTATCTGCTCATTGACCAATTTTGTTCCTCCGTGTTAATCATTATATAAGGGTTCTTGTATGATGGGAGTTGAGAGATGCACTGATCTATGGGTGCAACAATCATTCATTCGAAATCAGTTTAATACTATATCTATTTAAATAAAAAAGGAGACTTGGGCTCTTCTCTTGGCCTCTGGGATGCACAGTCTTTCTTCAGGTTTCTGGGCTTGATAGCAATGTCAGGTATGGTATCCATCTCATGAAGCAGACATTGAGTCCAACTAGAAAGTGACTGTTAAGTTGTTAATATTTATGCCTCTATTGTGCTGATGGGGCTATCTTGCCAGAACAAATCTTTTTGTACATCTCAGTATCACAACTGGGTAAGCTTCATACTAAATTTTCTCATCAGGTTCATGAAATTGGGTGAGATAAAGTAGGAGATGGCAAATGGGGGTGAGGACTTAAGTGTGATTAAAATGCCTTGTATGGAAATCACAAAAATTCAATAAAAATATATTTACATGGTCAAAATCTTATCATACTACATATCTATGCACTTTTTTTCCCTTTTACATTTACCATGGTACTTGGAGGGCTTTACTACTGAATTAAAATAGGATTAAATATAAATGTGGGCATTTCATTTTCTCTCTGAACATGTAGGCATTAGTAATCCCTGTGGAGGTGGATACAAGTAAGTGCTATAGATCACAACCACTTCTATTTAATTCTTGTTAATTTAATTTTGTTTTCAGAGTTGTTTCTTTGCAAATTGTTTAGAAATGCATGAGTATGTGTGGGAGGACCGAACATCAGAGCTATAACATTAAACATGAGCATATATATTTGCAGAACTCATAAAGCACACAATGTGTTGAAGCAGCTGGAGTGTTTGTTATTTTTTTCTGAAAGCAAGTCAGAAGGCAGGAGGATGAGCAAAACTGGCAGTTGGATTATAATGACAAAAACAGCAAGTCGTGCAAAGAATTTTCTGTGAGTGGGTCTGAGACTGACATGTGCGATCATATTTTGTCTCCTTTGGCAAGAAATGTAGGGATTTTGAGGCATATGTGAGTAGATGAAACCAAGATTTTTGAGGAGATATTTCCCATGAACATTTCCTCTTCTTGTTCTAGCCAAGCCCAATGGAGAGATGTGGGGACAGATTGATATTTAGGATGATATGACAGTTTGGTATAAGAGGCTGTAAGGTTCAGTCATTTTAAATATGGTAAAATGTATAAAGTTTTCTTTCAGAGATAGTTATTAAGCCCATCAATATAGCCACTGGGACATCAGAAAAATAGTTAACAAATTTATGAAATTCGGTCACCTACATTTTTCTCACTGAAACTGTGATGAAAGATCTAGATGGAGACAGGAGAAAGGGTTTAATGAGTTCAGCCACTTAGGTACTAATGTGTTTCAATTACCTTTAACTAGCTGAATCCCAATGAATTACCTCAAAGTTGGGACTTTGCTTAAAGTTTAAATCATATGATTCAACTCTTTAGGGTTTGTGGGCTTTCAAATAAGGTGGAAGCAGGATCATCGAAATGAAACTTTCTTTTGTACCCGCTAATAGAGTGATCATGGTAATCCAGAATATATTTGCTATTCAGACTCATAACAATTAGGAAAATTACTAATGTTATGCCAACCCCGACAATGTGTCAGGTCTTAAAATAGACAAAATGTATAGGATACAGACAGTTAAGTGAAACTTTTCTCCTCTAGACCCCAATTATGGACATGGAAGAAGAAACAATCTAGGCCTATTTAATGAATTCTCACTAATGTCTTTGTACATATGCTATATTTTTCTGTAGACTCTGACGTTGGTATTGTTGACAAGCATAAACAACATATAAAATCAACAGCCTACTTTATGAACTATTAGAGGTGTAGGGTATACTATAAGTAATTTCTTAATGTAGTAATGAAATCCAGGTGAGTTATACTAGACAAGCAATTTCTTCCTAATCACTATTACTAAGACCATTTGAGTGAGATATCCCAAATTTAATGTCTTGCTCCTTAAATAGATTTCCTATTGATATAAAAATAATATACTCTTTAACTGCAAATATATTTTTTCAAGAAATTGAAAGGACTATACCAAAGATAGAAAGCAAAGAGGACTAAAATTAGACCACCTGGGTTTCAAGAACATATAGAGCATGCCTAGCTCACTCTCTGCAGCTGTGATACATCCAATAGGAATCAGTAGTAGAAGCCACACAGCTGGTAATTTGGGGTAAAAAAAAAAAACGACAACTTCATCTGGCTTCTCTTTTCCTTATTTCTGGAGATCCCGCAGATGCCTACTCTTTGGTCAAGACTGAATGCAGATAGGTCTCTGGAAGTGGAGTTACTCACTGTTGTTATCCACCATGTGGTTGTTATAAACTAGACCCAGATTCTCTGTAAGAGCAGCCAGTGCTTTAAACCATGAAACCATCTCTCCTGTCCCACAGCCCATCCTTTCTTATCTCCTGTTGCCTAAATACCTTTGGAGAGCAATACTTACAAGCAGAACCTCCCCTCTCCCACTCCCAAGGTCCCAAAGGCAAACAGGGGAAAGACTCTTCCAAAACTACAGTTTAGAAGATTCTAGCAAGTTTACTTGGGCTTGCTTACAGAATGAATGGGTGAGGGGGCTCACTTACATGATGGTTGGTTGGTGATCTCCCTCCCTGATGTTCCCTGGCATGACCTCTGCACAAGATGGCATAGGCGGAAGAGACTGGCTCCCTTGAATTCTCTGCTTATACTCCCTTAGCCCTTCCCCCTTACACAGCCAAGGTGAGCTTGCTTGTTGGGAGGTGTTGCTGGATCCCTGGCTCCTCCGTTTTCCTTGGGACCATAGTTTATCATCTTGGGGAGACATTTGATGTCTAAGATCATTCCTTCTTTCAGAAGACGGTTCACACCACATCTCCCCCCACTCCCGTTCTTGCAATTTGCTCCAACAGGTCCTTTAACCACGTTCAAGCTGTCTTATTTCCCTTTTGTGCCCCTCTGATTTTATTCAGAAACTTCTGTGTGGCCGTTGGTTTGGAGCTATCCTTTTGGGTCTGGGCCAAAATTGTTTATTGGAGAAAAACTCAATGGATCTGATCTCTCCCTTCTGAACTATTGGCGACTGATGGACTCAGGGGTAGAGGAAATCATTGCTTTCTGTTTTGTACACAAGTTATATTTTAAATTTTTCATTATTTTGTCCTCTACAGAATCCAATCCCTTTTCTTTTCTTTCATGTATTGGCCTGTGTATTGCAGGAGCTGGGTAATATTTAATGGTAGTTTGGCTTTTCTGGAGGTTTCAAGAAGGTTACCTTAGAATAGGGATGTATCTCCATGAGGTTAGTTGAGTCTTTCATATAATTATGGTCTGAAGATAGTTATGTGTTTTGCATATTGGCCCAATAGCAAATCAGAGAATTCGAACATTTCCAGACATCTTAAAAGTTAATTCCAAACTGGCATGAATAACTTCCCTCTGATTCTATTAGTAAATCAATTATAAGGATAAACATGATTCAAAGGAAGGAAAAGGTTTCCACTAGTCAATATGAAAAAAGTTTGCATAAAGCTATATTATATTTTGGTGGAGTTGAGGATGATATAAAGTTGTTTGTGTAGTGAAATAAGAGGGTGGACAATTAAAATCATTCACTGCATACTTGAGTTGTGATATTATTTAATCTGACAATGTATTGAATTCCATCTAGGAATACCAGAAATACATGAATAAATAGATATTCCATGTAAATATTGATAACTCACTCAGAGTGGAGAGACTAAGGGCCCTGTACAGTCAAAGAACAAATGGCAATAAAATTAAAACACAAGGAAAGAGTGAAAATTTATTATAAAGGTAACATTTCAAATACCTGTGCATCAATAATTCAACATATTAGCAGAGAATAAGCAGGTATTTTTTTTCTTTCTTTTCTTTTGAGATTGATCTCCGTGTAATCCCAGTTGGCCTGGAACTCACTATATATACCAGGCTGGCCTTGATCTCACAGAAAACCACCTGCCTCCACTTCCTAAATACTGGGATTAAAAGGTGTGTGGCAACACATCTGCCTTTAATAAACATCTACAAGAAAAATAGTGAAACTTTAATTGTGTGGTGAAACGTTTAATGCAACCTAATGTCCAAATGTAAGAAAGTGGATGACAGATACACTTCATATTGACACAATATTTTATCAAATATTTAAGAATCAAAATGAATAAAATAAGACTATATTTTAAGTAAATTTTTGAGTCTTTTCAGTAGAAATAAGTAAGATTTGCTAGTAAGCGTATAAAGAAATTTTAAGCCTCATCAGTCATTGAGAGAGGGAAACTACAGTTATAAAGATAAATTTCTCACTTGACAGATTGACTAAAGTTAAAGAAGTCCGATTGTTAAATGAGAGAAACTGAACCTGTCACACATTGTTGATAGGACTGTAAAATTATATCATCCATTTGTAAAATTGTTCTGCAATTTCAATTACATTTCAGTATCTATTTAACACATGGCCTGGCAATTCTAACCACAAGTACAAATATAGAAGAAAATAAAACTTTTCTATAAATGTATTCATGCTCAGGGATGTTTGCAGTCATTTTATATTTTAGACTAAAGCCATGAAAACAATTCTGATACTAGATGCCTAACAGTAGCTTAAGTGACAAGAAAAATGTCTTTTTTTCATTGTTCTATTGAAAATTTGTGTATTTCACACATTTCTTAATCAAATTTATACCTAATTCCTCTTCCTTGCCGCCTCCCTATCAGAGCTCATGCATTCTGCCATACATGTCTTATTTTTTTTTTGGAATTCACATTTTTCCCCTTTAATTTTATATTACTCTGAAGTATGCATACATGTCTTATATGTACGCAATTGATTTGTTAATTATATAGATTGGAATTACTTTATTTTGAGGAAAATTGGTAGAATTGGAGATTATTATGTTGATTAAAAATGGTGGTACATCTTTAATCCTAGCACTCAGGAGGCAGAGGCAGGCAGATATCTGTGAGTTCAAGGCCAGCCTAGTCTGCAACGCAGTTCCAGGTAACTGGGGCTACAGAGAGACCTTGTCTCAAAAAATAAAAAAAAAATGCCAATTTCATAACACAATATTTGCATATTTTCTCACATGTGTGAAACCTGGTGTTGGGATCAAAAAAAGGAAATGAAAGTAAAATGACAACCGTTAAGGACATGGAAGGAAAATCAGGCCAAATTATAAGACAAGAAGAGGGGTGAACATGATCAAGGGACACTATGTGCATGAACAGAGATGTCACAATGAACATGAAATAGAATTTCAATCTGTTGTGATATATTTTATGTGATGGAGCAAACCAGATTTAGAAAACCAGGATTGCCTACTTATTCACGAAACAATGTTGACAAATCACAAACACAGATTGAGAAGAAGAAGCCAATTATGAGATAATTAAATATTTTGAGTCTTTTATCTAGGGTTGAATAGTTGATAAATAAGTTTAAAGTGATAAAAAACAAAAGCAGGTGCTTGGGATGGTGGGAAGCAGAGCTTATTTAATATTCAGTCTGGATTTAGGTAGCATTTATACAGGTTTAAATACTTAAACATTTGGCATAAGTAGGTTGGGTGTGGCGATAAATACCAATAGCTATGACTACCAAGGAGCTTGAGGAAAGAAAACCAAGAATTTGAGACCAATCTTGGAAATATAACAAAAACATGACTAATTTTTTTCCAAAAATCCTTTCTTTTTTGAGCAATTCATACATGAGTATCATAGTAGCATTATCACTTAGCATTATTATTATTAGCATACCTACTAGTCCCTTTCCACTTCTTCTATGTCCCCCAACACCAACAACCTCTCAGTTCCTTGTCCTCTTGTTTAATATTATTGTTAGTTATTCATGCACACACATATATATGCTATATATATATATGCATTATTAAGTATTCTCTGTGATTATATATATATAATATATTATATATTATATATAATATATTATATATATATAATATATTATATATATATATATATAATCACAGAGAATACTTAATAATGCCCATAATTTTAATGTGAATGTACATGTTTCAAAAATATAATTTTGTATTTTCTCTACTCCCTGTCAGCTATGTTCCCTGAGACTTGTTTGTAGAGATTCCATTGTATATGTGTCACTATGGCTGGCTACCTCTCAGTTCCAGTTGTGGAACTCAGTAATAGCTTCCATCTGTTTCAAGAGAATGAATGCTTCTTGATGAGTGATATACAGAATATTTTTCTACTTTTCTGTAAATATGTGTATATATATATATATATATATATATATGTGTGTGTGTGCATATTTATAGTAAGAAATTTCATTTGTCTAGACAGAGATAGAGTTTTCTCTAATATCTATACCTCTCCAGCTATGGTTATATGACTATATTTACAGTACTACCCATGTGTTACATTGCATTGGGAGGGCTTTAAAATTCAAATTAGTTACTGGCTGATTCCCCACATCTCCCCAGATAAATGTGCCACTACTGCATCAACAGAGATTGATTACTGTGCCAGACATGGTGTTTATTTTGCTTGGTAGCAGAGTTAGATTATTGATGGATTTTTCTCCCTTATCAACTGGCAGAGTATCCTTTAGAACTATAAGAGCTAGTCTTAAGAGAGAAGGCTTCCAGGTCGGTTCTAGCTTCATTGCTCCAAGTTCTAGTTTTGAAATATGCCCTGTCTTCAGCAATAGGAATTTACCCTCAAATTAAGGGAGGAATTTTGCAAGTCTCTTGAACTATACAGATGAACAACTTGAAGGGAGATTTCTTCTCTTTGGCATTATGTTCCTTGTTACACAGGCTTCAGCTATACTCATTCTCAGAACTATTGCCAGTAGATTACTGCTGGGCGAGGGAGAGATCTTCCATCAGAGAATGATTTTAGATAGGCTGATTAGACTCCAGTGGATAAATTTACAAGGAGGCACAAATGTTTGACTAGATAAGGCTTAACATATATTACAGAATTAACAATATCCAGTGTGGAGAAAGTTATGGTGGCTGAGAATGGAGAGGGAGTTCAAATTTGATAAGATCTATTATATGAACTGCAAATATTTTCATTAAAATATTTAAAACATATAAATTGCTTTGATTTTTTTAAACTTTTAGTTTATATAAATATTTTCAGTTTTATTTATGCATTTATAATTTATTTTGTGATTCATATAAAATATAATTTCAATTTTATTTTATTTATTTTTTTAATTTAATTAATTAATTTATTTATTTTAATTTATTTTTATTGATGCTTTGTGTATTTCATACATCATTTTCCAATTCAGTTCAGGCATATATCCCCTTCCCTTCCCCCCCCACCCCTACCCATCGCAGATCGTGCATTCTGCCGTAAGTTTTCTGCATCTTTCTCTGCTTTTTTGTTTTGTTTTGTTTTCATTTTTTTTAACAATAGGTGATAATTTGTGAGTACAAGCATCCTTCATGTAAAACCAATTTGCAAGCAGTTGTGCCCAAACCCACACAGCTCATGGGTCCCACCATCCACCATGCACCCCAATCGCAGCCCTTACATTCTACCAGACCCGCCCCCTCTTCCGCAGATATTCCCTGGGCTTAGAAAGGGGGCACAGGTGGAGAGAAGCAAATAGTCTACTTTCTCTGGAGCTTTGCTCTGACTCTGGTATTCTGGCTGTTTCCTTTCTGGAGGGCTGACAGTTTGTCCAGGAATAACCTTCGATCCTACTAAGGAAGCACAAGCAATTAGACATATAGATATTTAATAGCATTAAATGTTATGGGAGTTTACTTTGGTAAGACACATATGTTTAGATGATATGTTGATCCATTAATTATATTTTTCTGTTAAATATGACAGGGTCTTACTGTGCTTATGACATCTCTAACCTGTAGAGGAGGTAAGCTTGTGCATCAGCCATGGGTTATTCCTCCAGGAGAGAGCCAATAGCCAATTAGATTTGGGATATACAGCATAGGGCTGCCTCTGCTGCACAGTATTCCAGGCAGGTGAGAGTGTAGCTGGTGTTGACGGTGGAGTCTTGCTTGACTCAGGGAGACCCGTATTTGCTTTATTGGTAAACTGATTCTTTCTAAAACTCACCCCCTGAGATTCCTGAACTTCATTCTTTGAATGTATGACACAAGATCCCTGAGGCCACACAGCAGCACAACCACCTTCTGTACAGTGAACTTCACGGTTCCAAAGCCAAGTCCAGAGAACCCTCCAGACACAACCTCCATTTACTTCAAAGTTCACGCCTTGCTCCACACACAGGCATATTTGAAAACTGATATGTAGAACATTGAGTTCCAACATAGCAGAGGGTTGAATATAAAATAGGGAAACAGAGTAGGATGCAGGACATAGCTTATGGAAAAAGCCAGTGAGGATAACAAGAATTATTGGTCAAGTTCACTGAGCTCAGCCACTGACATCGGGTCTAGCCAGGACCAAGAGGATGGATTTCTGAACAACCTGACTAGGATTTAGAATGTAGATGTGGGTGTGACTATAACCATACCCTTTGATAATTGCTGTAAAAGTTCTGGTGGTGCTGGCCACTTAGGCACACAGAGTTTTGGATGTGGGGAAGGTCTTTTTAAAATATTTTATTTATTATTTTTATGTCTCTGAGTGTATTGACTGCATGTGTGTTAGTGCACCTGTGTCAAGCAATGCCTGTGGAGTCAGAAGAATGTGTGATGACACAGGCATGCTTTGAGACATTTGTCTGCATGTATGTAAGTGTCATGCAGAGGGCAAACAAGACAAAGTGTCATAAGTGACACTTTCATGCTTACAATACATTATACCAAGTTTTCCACCCCTAATCATAAGTTAATGCTTCACATCCAAACGTTAAGCTTGTGGATGCTTATAACTTTGAGGAATCTCTAAATAGGGAAATACATTTATGAATTCAACAACCCTAAAATATTTCTTAAGTAAAAGCTTGTACCATTTTCAAAAATACAAAAATATCTATAATTTTTGTTTTCTTTCTCACATGCTCATCTTGATTTTAGAAAACAGATTTACTGAAGCACACTTTATTGGTATTGCAATTTTTAAACAGTTAAATTAAGAAAATATTAATTTATTTGAAAGCGAATTTGTGTTGGAGAGATGGCTCAAGTGTTAGAATTGTTGTTGTTCTTCCAGAGGACCTGAGCTCGATTCCCAGAAACTGCATTGCAGCTAATACCCATCTGTAAGTCAAGTTCCAGAGGAATACAATGCCCTCATCTTCCCTCTGCATGACACTTACATACATGCAGGCAAATACTCAGACACATAATATACAAAGAGTAAAATATTTTTTAGCTGGATATGGTGCCCCATGCCTTTAATCCCAGCACTCGGGAGGCAGAGGCCGGCGGATCTCTGTGAGTTCAAGGCCAGCCTGGTCTACATAGTGAGTGCCAGGCTAGCTGGGACTAAAGAGAGACCTTGTCTCAATAAAGATACCAAAAAAATAAAATAAAAAAATAAAATATTTTTTTAAAAAAGAATGTGAAATGGGGCTGGACAGACAGCCTAGTGGCTAAGAGAGCATGCTTCTCAGTCTCCTAGAGTTTAGTCCCCAACACTCACATCAGGCAGCCCACAACCAGCTGTAACTCCAGCTCCAGAGAATCTGATGTCCTCTTTTGCCTTCCACAGACACCTTCATATATGTCCACATATACGCGCATAACAAATAAATAATTTTTAAAATCTTAAGCTGGGTGTGGTGGTGCACACCTTTAATCCCAGCACTTGGGAGGCAGAGGCAGGTGGATCTCTGTGAGTTCAAGGCCAACCTGGTCTACAGAGTGAGTTCCAGGACAGCTGGGGTTACAGGGAGACCCTGTCTCAAAAACACCAAAAAATAAAAAAAAAACTTAAAAAATAATGAAAATGTCTTTCTTTACAATGTGGGGCTGGAGAGATGGTTCAGCAGTTAAGAACACTGGCTACCTTTTCAAAGGACTTGGGTTCAATTCCCAGCATTCGCATGATGGCTAGCAACAATCCATAGCTCCAATAAGGGGATCTGATGCCCTTTTCTGACTTTCTTGGGCATTGCATGACATGGGTGCACTTACACACGCACACACACACACACACACACACAGACAATATATTCATACACATAAAAAGTAAAATACATACATAGACATTGTTTGTGAATTGCCCAAGCCTAAGCTGCACATCTACAATGCAACCCCTATACATAAGGTTGAAATGACATAGAACAAGAGGGCAATGGAGCACTAATTAACTTCTTAATTCTCATTAAGGAAGCTCCCTTGTGCAACAGGGGACCAGGAATTCAAGAGGTCATAAATGACCAAATGGTGGAGATTAGAAGTCCACAGTGTGGGTCCATGGACAGGTCTCCTATATTCAGCTTCACTCACCCAGGGCTCAGGAAACTTTGTGGAAGAAGAGGTGGAAAGATTCTAAGAGCCCAAAGGGGATGGCATGACCATAAGGAAATAGAATCCTAGAAGCACCTGGGACCCTGCTCATATGAACCTACAGCAATGGTGTCAGCATGCACAAGACCTATGCAAGCTCAACCAGACAAAAACCCAGCATGGAAATGTGGAAATGGGCAGAAAAACCTAATCTTAGCTGAAGAAATATTAGCAGCTGATTACTGTTGGGTGAGGAAGAACTGGCCTTCTTAAAGTGAGGGAGTTGGGATAGGCTGACTAGAGCTCAGTGGATGAACTTGCACTGAGGAATGGCTGGAAAGATTAATTTGACCCAGTAGGCCTTAACGCAAATGAGAGAATGTATGAACTCCAGTGGGTGGAAGGACTATGGGAGGGGCCAATGGAGACGTGAGCATAAAGGACTATGGGAAGGTGCCAAAGAGAAAGTGGAGAAAAGGACTATGGGAGGGGAAAAATGGAGGAAGTGAGCATAAAGGACTATGGAGGGGAAATGGAGACGTGAGCAAAAGGACTATGGGAGGGACCAATGAGACGTGAGCATAAAGGACTATGGAGAGGGGCCAATGGAGAAGTGNGAACATAATCTTCCTTGCCCCCCATTGTGAACAAGTAGAACTATTAAAGTCCACATTTCCCCTGATAGTCGGATCAATAACTTCATCCTCCTATCTTACTCGATTAGTTCCTTGCTTAGCACTGTTGGCTTAAAGGCTAGCAAAAAGCCCAACCCCGTGGACGCGAGGGGGAGATATTCTATGCTCCAGCCCTCTTCTAACCCGACCGCTTGTCTGTATTTTCCCAACCGCACAAACCCCCATTGCCCAGCCAAAACATCTAAGACCCAGCAACACGCCCAAGGTCGTGGGTCCCACGGAAAGCAAACCAATTTCTACCTTACTGCGTCACTAGGGGTCGAGAGCGTGACGTAGGGAAATCATTCCCACTTCCTCCATCCGCCTTGGAGTTCCTGGACCTCCATGTGAATCCGGCCTAATTAAACCCAGTGGAAGATAACCCAGTTAGCCACATACTAGTTTGTGGCTGACTGATTCGAATTAGTCAATAGTGATCTATATTTGCTGAAGATATTTCTATTCCTCCAGCCTTTCACAGTAGGTAGATTTGATCTACCTAATTGCGCTGTAAACTGGTTCTTCCCAAAGATTTGCCATTCCATCGTTCTATCAAACAAGCTGCTTCTGGGTGATGGTTTTGCGGAACATGGTAAGACCAGTGGATATCACGACCATGGGCCCACAGTCGCCCTTCTTTGGCTGTGAAATGAATTCCTTGGTCAGAAGCAATGATGAGAGGAATACCATTTGAATCGCGTGTGAGGATAAGGCAATTCACTGTGTAATTCCCTGGGTGGTAGTTTTGGCAGAAGCCTTACGTGCAGGAAAGGCAAAAACACAGCCAGAATAAGTATCTATTCCTGTAAGGACAAAACACTGTCCTTCCATGGTGGAAGTGGTTCAATGTAGTCAACCAGCCACCATGTTTCTGGCTGGTCACCCTGGGGATTAGCACCATATCGGGGCTCAATGTTGGTCTCTGCTGTTTGAAAATCTGGCACTTGGCAGAATCTGTAGCCAGATTGCGTACGCCTTGGGTGATGTGCTGGAAGAATTTCCATCAGACTGTCGAGCGCGCTTATTGCACAAACCTTCCATCTCTCCACCATGACCACTTTGTTCATGCCCCATTGAGCAACAACAGAGGGATAGTCGTGGGTAAACAGGCTGACTACAAGACCACAGAATGAAAAAGTCATACCGATCTCTAGCTTGTTAGTTTTTTATCAACCTCATCCTCTTGCTGAGCATCACCCTCTCTCTAGATGAAACATTTTACACTGAGACAACAAGTATCTTCACCATCTTACATTTGTACCCATTACAGAGAGCTCTATCCACACCATACTTGCTCTCCTCCCACAATGTCCTTTCCTTCACCGAACTTTTCCATCCAAGCGCTCCTTCAAGTCCCTGACCATCCAGCCAGAACATTGGCTCACCAGTCAAGGTGGAATCCAGTTTAAGAAATACCAAACCTCTGAGCCATATTGCGGGTCTTTCCAGGCACAACAAAATCGCAACAACCGAGTTGTGGCCACTGCCCGAAGTTCTTAGCCCCAGACTGAGATATGTGGAAGACGTTTCTCCTTTCTACCAGTGTCCTTTAAAGGTATGATTCTTCAGGAATAACTCAGGCTTCGCTTCTTGGAATGAAGCTGTGCAGCTGTCCACCTCTGGGTGATAGATCTGCGTGCAGAACTATCAGTAAACCAAGCCCTAGACTTCTCTTCCACAGTCAGCCAATCACAAGGCATACTCCATGAAGCTCCATGCTTGAGCACAGGAGACATTGTAACAGGAGTGGGAACCATAGCATTTGGGCAACCTCTTCATGTAACTTGCGATCTATGTGCCTCTCAAGGGTGCTGCTTCCAGCCCTGTCACGTATGGACCACTTCCATTTGACAATGAACTGTTGCTATGCACATCCTAATTTATGGTCTTGTGGGTCATACAACACCCAGCTCATGCTGGGCAGCTCAGGTCCGCCATTGCGACGATACTTGGGTGCCAAAACATTGTACAGAACCGATTCCAGTTTTCCAACTGAAGGAAACATCTAAGTAAGCGAATCAATGATCAGGCGATCAAGATCCACTTCTAACTAAAAGTGTATGGCACAGAGTGATGGAGAGTTTTATAAAGCACATACCCCCTGAGGTTAAGACAGCTCTAAAGATTATAAGCTGCTATCGTTTATGTACCAGGCTTGATTAAGCCCATAATTTTGCTCTGGTGGCTCCATTATGAACAAGGGTAATCTGAGACAGAAAGCATTTGCCAGAATGTTTAATATGCTGCATGACCAGGCACCAGAGACATTGACTAATTGACTTCTAGATAGATAATGGACACCACCATCTGGTACAGTCACTGCTAATTGGTAATGTTCCACTATAGCTTGATTGATGTTTTCTGATAGTCTAACTTGTCATTCTCCATGATATTCCATCTCTCTTTTTGCAACAGGCTAAATATGGATGCAAGTTAAATTTGAGATGCTGGCAGGCATCACCACCCCTGGCATCTTTCAAATCCTTGATGGTGCCACCATGATAATAATCTTATGCAATCCCTCAGGTACAATGCATAGTGTTGGTTCTGTGGTTCACTCATTTCCCTTGGTGCGAGGTTTAATAACCTATATGGTTTCCCATTTGAGCTCTTTGACCAACCCATATAGCCCCTCTACGCCACACCAGGTGAACCAAATGTCGTCCACTAGGTCAGAGGAACCAAATTGTGGAATTGCTGTCACAAGTTTCCTATATTATATCTATTTGCTCCAATGGCATCAAGCATACCAATTTTCTGGGGAGACTGGTGTAGATAAATAACCCACCAGGATCGCAAGTTCTGGACCCACTGGGCCGCACACATGAGACAGAGCATTCCAAAGCCAAAACATCCCATTTATCCCCCGAACCTCCATTTAAGGCCCCTACTTAATCTGGTATGGTCCACGAAGTGACTTTTTAGACGGATGCTGCCTGCACCAGGGGTGCCAGCGTCATACTGGCATGAAAGCAGATATCTCAAAGTAGCCACTCAAAAAAGTTCTGGATTATTGTCCTTTTGTCCCCAGTATACAGTTACCTCTAAGTAAGGCACAATGGGACCTCAGGTCCCTCTGGGGAAGAACTGGAGGAAGGCAAACAGCATAAAACTCTTTTGGTTTGTGACAACAGGACCTTTCCTACATTGAACCCAGCCACCCCTTCCCATACAATGGTGATTCACAGTGCGTAACTTTCCTTGAAAAAACTGTCTCAAGGTCTGGAAACTGGTTAAGACTGAGGGCAGGATTCGCTACTTCACATCCAAAAACAAATGTTGCTTTGCACTGCTCATTGTTCTCGCCGAAGACGTTTATCTGGCGTTATATCTAAGATTCCAATACCACCAAACATTAGTAGCTTCTTACTATGTGTGCTGGGAACACCATTGATTAAATTAGGCCAGATTTCGCAAAAGACATTTTTAAGGTAGTCTGCTTATTAAGTACCCAACACCGTATATTTTTGTGGCCTTTGTCCAAATGACACCTATTTAATATTTAAAAAGAAATTAATTCCGTTACACTGCGAGCTGCACCTAGGCCCTTCTGTGATTCAAGTAGGGCCCATCAAGGACTACCTTAAACGCCCCCCAACCCTCTAAGCAATGGTTCCTAGTTAATGTAAGGGAGGAAGGACTACTTATCGAATGTACACACTTTACAATGTAGTATCGCGTCAATTGGACAACGGTCAAGCATAACACAGACAACTCTTTCGATCATAAACTTGTAAAAAGAATCTGAGGCATAACAAGAATAGGAGCAAAAATCAATTAAGCCAACTTTCAATATTTGATTTGCATGGTGTTACCTGACTTACCTCACCAAAGTAACTGTGACCTCCTAATCTTACACAGTGAACAACATACAGGTGCGTAAACAAGCAAGCAATTAATTCTACCCTAGTGCGATCAACTAACCATTAGGATAGAGAAGATATGTTAAGTCTTTTTCTTACAAACTTACAGGGAATCCCATACCCTGTAGCAGAGTCAAACACATGCCTACCCCTGGAAAAACCCTCACAATCACCTCAAATCCCAAAATAACTAACGCCATAGGAATTAGTGCAGACCAATTTACTGGCGCCAACATTGCTGAAGTTAGACTCATGGCCCAACATGATAATAATAACAAAATAACAATCAAAAGGATCAAAAACCATTCAAAATAATACTAATTTTATACACTCGCTTTTTTTAACTGTCTCCTTATAGTCGCATTACCAACTATACAAACTCGTTAGGCCAATAATACTAAGCTACTCAGTGGGCTCATATCGATAACACCAAAGTTTATGTAATTCACCAATAATTTACTACCTTCCCCTTCCACCCATTATCAACGGGCACACATCGCTTAAAATCCCACCCTCACCACCACATTATTCCTTACGCTTCGCTTGTGAATGAAAATCAAGCAAAACTCAGTTAAATTTCCATTCAATATATGTGGGGAGACTAAACAAACACCCACCCTCCCCGAAGGAAGTATACGCTGCGGACAAACCACGTCCTTGTGGACCGACAACTGTATGCATATACAAATCACGAACAAGATATAGAAGAGTATTGCCTGAAACCTTCGTGCTTAGAACTTTACAATCATGAGTTTAAATATGGTCACTAACGAGCCACAAACAAACATAGTTGAAGCCTGAGGGACATTCCATGCAATACCCGAGCGTTGACCATAGAGAGGAAGGATAGTATTCTCAGTGCACAGAGGCTGGGGAGGAGGAAGGGATCTTGCAGGAGGTAGTGAGATTCTCTTGATCGAAAGTTATAGGCTCCCGCGGTGAGGGATTAATTCCCAGGAGATATAAGGAAACCTCCCCTCTATGAGATAACTCGAGGATATCAGAAAAATCCTCAATCCTCAATGAGTGGCTCCCAAAAGACAGTACTCACATCATAGCGTGCACCATAGATCTTATTACACCCGATATCCCTGCCACCTTCCCTACAAACCAGTCTCCCTACACTTTAGCTGTCTTGGCACATTTCATGTAGCCTCGGGAAAAAATTACATTTGGCAATGGAGTAAATCAGTCACCCACCTAAATTAGCCTAAGTACCCGAGGGCATCCCACAGCTGGCTTGATTCTGAAAGTTAGCGGTGCACTTAGGTTACAGGATGAGCCCAAGGTCTACGTCTACAGAGGCAACATCCCTTGGAATTATCGCTATATAAACATAGTTTCGAAATCCGGACGAATGAACAGGAGTACCAAGTTTCATCCTAAATCACCTAAGCTCCATATTATTTCCATTCCCTATCAAAATTGTATAATCGATCCATAGCTAGGAAGCTATCATCTTATAGGTTCTGAGAGAAGGCTAAACATCAATTGAATTTTCCAAGTCTATTTTCCGACAGATTCTCTCGTAATTGTTATCATATAAATATTTAGAGAGATCACTAAATTTCTGGCTTCTCACAAGAAGCGAGTATGAGTCAAATGGATCTACTTCATAATACATCAAATAGTACTGCACCAAGTGACATCATTCCTCTTCATGCAACCAGGAAAGCCTTCAGTAACTGTAAGCTTCATTGAATTGGAGAGCTGGGCTCAGAGATAACAAGCCCACTAAAGAAATTCATCCTTTACAATTCTGTTTCTCAGAACCGACTACTGGTGGATAACTAATCTGTATATAGTGTTCAGGGTTCTCTGTAATAAAGGAAATTTGGAAAGGAAAAGATAACAGGACAAATAATATAGCTCGTATACAATTTTTGATTTGCTCTCGTGACAGGAGTTCAAGGACCCAACAGTAGCTGCACCAACATGGGAAAAAGGCCGAGAGAATCCATGAAACTGCTCAGTCCACAAGGATAGGATGTCTCAGAAGTCCCAATAACAGTGCTGAAAGGCCAATGGATTCCAGGAGAGTCTGCTGGTCTCATACTGCTGGGATCGGCAAAGGTTGACCACAGCAGCAAGACAAAACTCACCAGATGAGGAGAGCCAAGCCACAGGAAAAAAGTGGACCAGCTCCTTCTGCCGTTGGCCTTAAATACTGCCTGCCGGCAGAAGGTAACGCCCACATTTGGGGTGGGCCACTGGTTTGAGGCGGTCCCATCAGAAGACCCTTAGGTCCTCAGTTGCACAGGTTTGATTAAAACAGCACTTCCCGAGCCTATGATCTCCAGGACCCAGATCTTTTTTTAATTATTTTTTATTTTTGTGGAGATTTCATGTGCGCCACTCGTCTGCGGGTCAAAGACGCTCCGTTCCCCGACTGGACTTCTACGGGTCAAAGACTTCTCAGGCCAGTGGGGGTCGACGGGTCCTGGACGGGTAGCCTTACGTAGACATCTCCGCCCCCGTCCCTTAGCTCCTTCTCCATTGGCCCCTCCCATATCCTTTATGCTCACGTCTCCATTGGTCCCTCCCATAGTCCTTTATGCTCATGTCTCCATTGGCCCCTCCCTATAGGTCCTTTAGTGCTCACTTCTCCCATTTTTCCCCTCCCATAGTCCTTTATGCTCACTTCTCCTTTGGCACTTCCCATATTCCCTTTATGCTCACGCTCCTTGGCCCCCTCCCATAGTCCTTACTCCTCTCCAAGCACTCCCACGCATCTCCACATACATTCATCATTTGTTGCCGTAAGGCCTACTGGGTCAAATTAATCTTTCCAGCCATTCCTCAGTGCAAGTTTCATCCATGAGCGTCTAGTCATCCTATCCTGAACTCCCTTACTTTAATGAAGGCCAGTTCTCTTTCCTCACCAAACAGTAATCAGCTGCTAAGTATTTCTTCAGCTAAAGATTTTAGGTTTTTCTGCCATTTCCACACATTTCCATGCTGGGTTGTTGTCTGGTTTGAGCTGCATAGTCTTGTGATGCTGACACCATTGCTGTAGGTTCATATAGCAGGCGGTCCACAGGTGCATTTCTAGGGATTTCTATTTTCCTTATGGTCATGCATCCCCTCCTTGCGCTCTTAGAATCTTCCACCTCCTCGTTCCACAAAGTTCCTGAAGCCTTGGTTGAGTGAAGCTTGAATATAGGGAGAACCTGGTCCATGGACCCACACTGTGGCTCTAATCTCCACCATTTTGGTCATTTAGGACTCTTGAATTCTGGTCCCCGTTGCACAAGGGACTTTCCTTACAATGAACTTAGAGTAATTAAGTGTGCGCCATTGCCCTTTGTTCTATGTCATTCACCTTATGTTATAGGGGTTGCATTGCTAGAGTGTCCTATGCTTAGGATTGGGCAATTCACAAACAATGGCCTATGTATAGTTATTTTACTTTTATGGGGTATGAATATATATGTCTGTGTGTGTGTGTAGTGTGTGTGGTTGCGTGTGTCAAGTGCACCCATGCATGCATGCCCAATAAAGTCAGAAAAAGGGCATCAGATACCCTTGAATTGGGCTATGGATTGTTGCTAGCCCATCATGCTGAATGCTGTGAATTGAACCCAAGTCCTTTGAAAAAGGTAAGCCAGTCTGGTCTCTTAACGTTGCTGACCATCTCTCCAGGCCCCACATTGTAAAGAAAGACATTTCATTATTTTTTTAAGTTTTTTTTTATATTTTTGGTGTTTTTTGAGACAGGGGTCTCCCTTGGAACCCTAAGGACCTGTCCCATAAACTCACTCATGGTAGGTCATGGCCTGACCACAGAGAACTTCGCCTGCCCTGCCTCCCAATTGCATGGGGATTAAAGGTAGTGAACTTCCGAGCACAACCACTATACGCCACGCGTCCTGTAAGCTATTTAAAAGAACCATAGTAGGTTTGTATGCGGCGCTATCTATCAGACACATGGAGGAAAGGTTCTTGATGCGGAATGCATAAAATAAGGAGGACTCATCAGAGTTTCTCTTGAGATGCTGGTGTAGTGTTATATTCAACACTGAGTACAGCGTTTGTTGTGGGTTCCAACGCACAACATTCTGATTGATCGTGGATTGGGTGACTAATGTACCTCTTAGGAGGACTAGAGAAGGCATGCGTCTACTTGAAGCCACAGCGCCTGGTTCGTGCACGCCAGTGCCCCGCCACATTTCAGCGTCTTTTTTGAAAGAAATATTTTATTTTTTAGATTGGTTAATTTTAGATGGCGATCTTTTATTGATACAGGGTTCCTCTTTAGTCCCAGCTAGTACCTGCCATCCTCACTATGTAGACCCAGTCGTATGGCCCTTTGGGAATACTCCCCCTAGAGATCGCCCGCCTGCGTGCGCCACACCTAGCGAGCATCCACCCAGGCACAACGTACAGCACGGTAGTTACAACGATTGGTGGCACCCATTATACGCAGCTTATAAAAAGACTAATTACTTTGACTCTGTGGCTAACAGCTCACTCATGTATGATGAGTGGACTTAGATTGATAGTAATTGTTGCCCTCGTCAACTCATAATATACAACGATGAAGTGCCTTGGCCCAGAGGGGCAGAGAGGAGGCATGTACCTCCTGTGATGCACACCTTTGCATCTTGACAGGTGCCGTGAGGAAGGCTACTTCCAGGAATCTTACTCCAGTATGTGCCCTATCAATTTGCAAGTGTTTCTGGGGGAATTCATGGCGACGCTCAAGGTTCTTCTGGAAAGAAGTGCATTTACTCAGCCCAGCAAGTGTTCTTGCCTTTAATGCTCAAGCGTCAAGAGCGTTAGCGATACTATATCAGCCCTCCCACCCCCCCAACTCCCTTTTTCCCAAAATATGCTCCAATATTTTTCTAATTTTTTAAAACCTTGTATTTTCAAACATGTGCAGGACCAGGCCTTGCCTTACCACTACCTACAATAAGCCAATAAGTGGCTTCAGAGAGTAAAACACTGCTGTTTTTCTATCAATTTCAAAATGAGCATGTGAATGGCATACCACAGGAAAACCAAAAATTAAGATAGACTGATGTTTTAGTGTATTATGAAAAGAAAATATGAGGTACGAAGCTTTTACTTAAGCAATGTAATACTTAACAGAGGACGTGTAGAGATTCTGTAAATGTTTTCCCTATTTAGGGTATAATTACCTCCTTTCTCCACAAGACTCATCTCCATAAAAACAGACGTGAAAAGTGCCCACAACGATTTTCATATTTCCATATGACAGCACACGTTAATATTGGCGATAGGAGTCGAAACTCATATATATAGTTATACTAAATTAGAGGAGGGGTCTAGAGTGCAGTAAAACTATGTCCCTCTAGGGCATGGAAGCGATCTTAATTGCATTGAATATTGGAAATGAAAAACAAGGTGGTCACTAAATATCACTCGTTTTGAGTTTCGTTTGTTATTTGCCTCTAACTGAGTGAACATGACATAAACGACTAACACTACAACATAGACCGCATGCTCTATTAGCAGACCAGCAATCCCCAAGATAGGTGAACAAAAACTCACAGATTATATATATCGATGAATGTCCTACAGGCAGTTGCTTGAACACAGGTGCACTAAACAACATGCAGTCAATACACTCAGGAGACATTAAAATAATAAATAAAATTTTAAAAAGGACCTTCCCCCATGCCAAAACTCTGTGTGCCTAAGTGGCCAGCACCACCAGAACTTTTACAGCAATTATCAAAGGGTATGGTTATAGTCACACCCACATCTACATTCTAAATCCTAGTCAGGTTGTTCAGAAATCCATCCTCTTGGTCCTGGCTAGACCCGATGTCAGTGGCTGAGCTCAGTGAACTTGACCAATAATTCTTGTTATCCTCACTGGCTTTTTCAATAAGCTATGTCCTGCAATCCTACTCTGTTTCCCTATTTTATATTCAACCCTCTAGCTATGTTGGAACTCAATGTTCTACAATATCAGTTTTCAAATATGCCTGTGTGTGGAGCAAGGCGTGAACTTTGAAGTAAATGGAGGTTGTGTCTGGAGGGTTCTCTGGACTTGGCTTTGGAACCGTGAAGTTCACTGTACAGAAGGTGGTTGTGCTGCTGTGTGGCCTCAGGGATCTTGTGTCATACATTCAAAGAATGAAGTTCAGGAATCTCAGGGGGTGAGTTTTAGAAAGAATCAGTTTACCAATAAAGCAAATACGGGTCTCCCTGAGTCAAGCAACACTCCACCGCAACACCAGCTACACCTCACCCTGCCTGGAAATACTGTGCAGATGGCAGCCATATGCCTGTATATCCCAAATCTAATTGGCTATTGGCTCTCTCCTAGGAGGAATAACCCATGGCTGATGCCACAAGCTTACATCCTCTACAGGTTTAGAGATGTCATAAGCAACAGTAAGACCCTGTCATATTTAACAGGAAAAAATATAATTAATGGATCAACATATCATCTAAACATTATGTGTCTATACCAAAGTAACCTACCATAACTTTAATGTATTTAAATATCTATATGTCTAATTGCTTGTGCTTCATTAGTAGATCGAAAGGTTATTCTGGAACCAAAACTGTCAGCCCATGAAAGGAAACAGCCCAGAATTGACCAGAGTCCAAGACAACAGCTCCAGAGAGAGAGTGGACTGATCTGCTTCTCATCCACCTGTGCCCCTTTTCTAAGCCCAGAGAATAATCTGCGGAAGAGGGGGCGTGGTAGAATGTAAGTGGTGCGATTGGGGTGAATGGTGAAACTTGAAACTACAGCAATGTAGTCTGGACCCTCATTTGATCAACCTGATTGAACATACAACCCCTCACCCCACGCTGGAAGGTGGGGCTGTGGGGGTTTCGGCACAACAGCCTGCAAATTGGTTTTACGTGAAGGATGCTTGTACTCATGGATTATCACTTATAGCTAAAAAATGGAAAAAAAAACTGAGAGAAATATGCAGGACAGTTATGGCAGAATGCATGATATTGGTTGGGGTGGGGGTGGGGGGGAAGGGAAATATGCCTGAACTGAATTGGAAAATGATGTATGAAATGCACAAAGCATCAATAAAAAAATGTTAAAAAAAATAGAAAGAATAAGTTTACTACAGGAGCTTATCTTGGGTACCAGGAGTGGGTCCCTGGGAGTGGGGTACCATCAAGCTGCTTATATGGGGGTGGGGGATGGGGATGGGATAATCTGGTCAGTCTTTGAGGTGTTAGGCACTTCCTTTCAGAATTAGTCTCATCCTCACCCATAGCTTCCAGGCAGGGGTCAGAGATAACAAGGAACCAGAAACCAGGTACCTCTTCTGTATTCCTGGGCCCCAGCAAGGACATTCTTGGAACTGGTGTTTTGAGGTCCTTGCCCAACCTGACCAGATTCTATAATGTGTTCTCATCACAACCAAGGCCATTCCAAGTGTAAGATTCCCAACTTTCTCAGAGGACTATATCTCCTTATGAAGAATACACAAAGATAAAATCTCTCTTGAAGATAGAGCATATAAAAAGGAAAACCAGCCTCAGGACACAATGATCCCTTACTCCAGGCGAGCAATTTGAAGTGGTCCCTTACATCGACAGGTGTCATAGAGAACACAGTTCATGATTCAGAGGCACACAAGACCAAGTTAACATTGGGAACAGATAGTAAAGACATAGAATAGGCTTTGGTTTTTTTAAAATGAAAATTGTCTGTGCTATGGCTAACATATTTTGTTATGACTCGATTAACACCGCAGGTGAGATGGAACAACTTATGTATAAACTGAAACAAACAAAAAAGATAACTTAAATCCTTCTGCACACCCACATCCTGGGTGTCAACTTGACTGGATTTGGGATGAACAAATATGAGAAAGAGCTCTTCAGATTGGCTTATCTCAAGCCGGATGACCCACCCTAAATGTGGGCGTTACCCTCTGATGGCAGCCGGTATAAAAGGCCGTGGCAGAAGGGAGCTTGGCCCTTTTTTGCTGCTTGCCTTCTCTCTCACTTCACTTGCTGCTGTGATCAATTCTGGATCCCAGCATAGACTGAAGATGGGAAGATCTCCAGGGATCCATCAGGACTTTAGCCCCGGATTGGGACTATTGAGACATCCAGCCTTGTGGACTGAGCAACTGCCTGGATTCTCAGCCTCTCCCATGTGGCACAGCTATTGTTGGACTACTCAGACTCTATCCCATGAGCAAATCAATAAATCTGTAAATATATATATGTATATTCGTTCTATTGAGTCTGTCCCTTTAGAGAACCCTGACTAACACAGCTTCCAACAAATGGTTCAAGGAAGAAAATAGGACGAAGTCTTCTGTGTGCTGTAGATGGAATGTTTCCCCTTTAAAGTTCAGGTGATGGGGGAGACCTCCCAAGACCACCTGAAGCACAGGTAGGTAGGTAGGAGCTGGGTGTTTCACCAAGGCAGATTGTTGTTTGACTTAATCTAATTGTCTTTGACTTAATTGGCTTTTGTGGCTGTGGGGGTGGAGTTATCCTCGAGCTGGTATAAAATTTGGGCTGTGTGAGTCTTGAGATCAGAGACCTCCCAAGACCACCTGAAGCGCAGGTACAGGGGCATGGGCTAAAAAGCACCCCCCCCCTTCTCAATCCTTCTTAGGTCTTTGATTCAATGGTTGGTTTCCTTACTTTTTTCAGAAAACATGTGATCCTTTTCAGTGTTTCCACTTCCGTTTTCTGAGTTCTTTGCTTATCTCTCTTTGTCTTAGCATATACATTTGATTTAGCTCGTTATAAAATTCATCTCAGCACATTCTTTTTTTTTATAAAAATTTTTTTTACCTATTTATATTACCATACATATCTTGTGTGGCTGTTATGACAGTAACTGGTCTGCATGCAGGTCTCTGCTAACGCCCATGTTCCACGTCGGTGCAAATGCCGGCGGGAAGGTCCAGAAGAGGTGTCCCCTAAGGGTAGTTCCCCTGGACTACGGATAGAGTCTCCCTCCGGGAATTGGAGGTAAAGACGGTGTCTTTATGCACCATTTGGGTGTGCTCTAGAGGGGAATCAGTTAAACACTCGGGGTTCTCTGCAAGAGCGTCTGTGCTCTTAACCGCTAGGCTATCTCTCCACTCCAGTCTTGAATTTCTTTAAGTATGTTCACATGTGTTTCTGATATCTGTGTCCTAGGCCATCTCCAGGGGGATCCATTGTAGAAATCTTCCACAGGGTTGGTAGAGCTTGTGTGGGATTATCCAGCCCTTTCCCAATATTGTCTCTTCTTTGTGTTTCCTGGCATATGGGCTTCTCCTTGCCTGTATTCGATGTGAGTTCCCAAATGCCTCTTCACTGTGTTGACAGGCTTGCTTTGCTTTCCTCCTTCAGATGCCTTTGTAAGCCAGTTGGTGGGGNATGGGGTGGGGGCGGGGCCACCCAGCCGGGGAGCCATGCCTTGGCAGGAATTAGTAGTCAGGTCTAGGTCCGCCAGTCACTGGGCCCCCTTTGCCACAACTCAGCAAACCAATTGTCCTGCACCCGTGGGTCAATGCCCTGATTCTACCTTGCTGGAGCAGTGGCGGGCTTGTGATTCATATAAAATATAATTTCAAATTTATTTAAATACCCTCCTCTACCCACACCTCCTCATATACTATCTATCTATATACCTATCTATCACCCATCATCTATCATCTACAATCTATCTATCATCTATCTGTCTACCTATCATCTATCTATAATCTACTATTTATCATCTATCTATCTATCTATCATCTATCTATCTATCTTGCTAGCCTATAGATTCTAAATAGTATCCTCAAATGCCCTTCAGATTGGATCCATCCACTGGAGCCTGTTTCCTTGGTAGGTAAATAAAAAATCCCATCATTGAAAGAGAATATCTATACCCCCTCCCCCAAGAGGTCATGTTTCCAAGATTTCCTTAAGTTTAATGGGGGTAGAAACCTCTGAATTTTTGTATTATATGAGCCTTTATTATGCATGTTATCAACATTGCTGTGTGTTCGTATAAGTAACTATCAGCTGCTTGGAAAACTCTGTTGTCTTGTGTTCATCCACGACTTCTTGCTCTTACAATCTTTGCCCCCACTTCCACAATGATCCTTGAGACTTGAGAGGCAGAAGTTTGACATAGGTGTTCTATTTGGGGCTAAGAAATCTCTTGTTCTATATACATTGGCCTGTTTTATGTTTCTGTGTTAATCACCATCTGCTGCATAAGAAAAATTTTCTGGTGAGACTTGACAGTAAGTCATTAGGAGTCAGCTTAATAACATAGGTTTTTCAGCTGGTGCTGTTAGCATATAAGTCTTGTTTAGACAACCATATTTTTGAGATTTCATGGGTGAAACTTTCATGTCTCAAAGATTCAATCTAGCAGCAGACATGCTGCCTCTCTGATTCTTATAATCCTTCCACCCTTTTCCCATGGTTTTCCCTGAGCCAAAGGTGTAGGTGTTTCTTTTGAGATGAGTTGGGGCCGGGCAACCCAGAGTTGTTTATTTACATTTTGACCAGTTTTGGCTCTCTGTAATCATCTTCCTTTGCTGCAAAATCCAACTTCTTTGGTGAGGGTGTGAGAGCTACACTTAGCTGTGTG
>VZQC01001693.1:2116287-2250572 GCA_009823505.1 Rhizomys pruinosus
AACCATGAAATGTTCCATAAACAGGATGTTCCTTGAACCCTAGTGTTGACTAATCCCAATGATATGTAACAGCATGTTTGTTCCTTTACTCACATTGTGGAATAACAGTTGCAAACACTTCCTCTTACACTTACCCTTTATATTCTGTGTATGAACCTGCAGTAAACGAGACTTGATTAGAACCTGTCTTGTCTCCATTCCTTGCATCTCTTGTCACTTCCCCTCACTCCTTCTCTTCCAGACCCCATTGACTGACCCGCTGGATGGGTCAAGTGGTGCCCAACATGGGGCTTGAGGCACGGAGGACCCTGTGAAGGGGATGCAGCAAAAGGCAGGTATGAGAGGATTCTTTAGTTTCAGTTTGCATCCTGGGAGCCTGCTGCTGCATAAACTGAGGTAAGTGCTGCGCTAAGATGGGACAAGAATTAAGTCTGCATTAGATGTATGTTGAACAATTAAAACAGACCCTCAAGGCACGAGGAGTAAATGTTAAGATCCAGCATCTCTTTAATTTTTTTGACTCATTAAGGAAATCTGTCCTTGGTTCCCTCAAGAAGTAACTATAGATGTTAAATTATGGAAGCGAGTGGGAGATGCTTTTCAAGAATACTATCAAACCTTTGGGCCCAGTGAGATCCCTGTAACTGCCTTTTCTTACTGGAACTTAATTAATGATGCCTTGGGTTCCATTCCACAGCAGTTGTAGCTGCTGTGGAGGAGGGACATAAGCTCTTAAAAGAAATTGATCAGCCTAACGATCCTGACTCTATGGAACAATCACCTGAGACCAGGGATCTAGCTAAAATCCATTATGAAAATGAATCTATTTCCTCACTGCAGCTGAGCCCTGCTCCTTCAGAGAGAGGCCAAAATTGTCCCCCACATATCAAAAACCCTCCAAGATATATCCCAGTCTAAAAATATTTTCAAAAGATCATCCAGAGATAAAAGAGAGTGATATCACTCCATCAGATTGGTAAGACTTGGAGGAAGAGGCCGCCAAGTACAAAAAGAAAGGTTTGGAGCCATTCAAACCCCCCTTATGCCCCTAGTGAAGACCCCTTTACCAGCACGGTGGCTGATCCTCAAAGGAACCTCCAACAACAAATTGCCGCCTTGGAGAAGCAAATTCAGTAGGAACGTAAACATCAGGATTTAATTGCCGAACTGAATAAGCTCAGAACTGGACATGGAGATCCCCAGATTTCTAGTTCATGCCCCAGTAATTCCATTCCCCTGGGACCACCTATAAAACCACTTAAGAGATGGGCTGTTCCTGCCTCAGCTTTCCCTGTCATGGAACGAGTGGTAGAAGATCAACCTAACGAACGAATATATCAGACTCTAAAATTTAAAACCCTAAAAGAACTCAAGACAGCTGTCTCACAGTATGGCCCCTTAGCCCCTTTCACCATGACCATGATAGAAAACATTAGCGAACTATGGCTAACACCTGAGGACTGCTATAAAACTACAAAGGCTGTCCTCAGCATCAGAGGTATAAAACTACAAAGGCTGTCCTCAGCAGCAGAGATTATCTGCTTTGGAAGTCTGAATTCCATGAATCCTGCAGAGAGACAGCACACTGCAATCTGCAAGCTAATAATAACTGGACTTATGACATACTCATAGGAGAGGGAGCTTTTTGCCTCCTGTGACGCTCAAATTCAGTATGACCCAGGGCTCTTAACCCAAGTCCTAACCACTGCCCTTAAGGCATGGCAAAAGCTCCCCAACAAAGGGGAGATGGGCACTTCCCTCACCATGGTCAGACAGGGGGCTGATGAACCCTTCCAAGAATTTGTCAATAGATTACTAACCACTGTGTCTCACATATTTGGTAATATAGAGGCTGGTATTGATTATGTCCAACAACTAGTTTATGAGAATGCAAATGCTGCTTGTCAAGTGGCTATTCTGCTGTATTGAAAAAAGACTGATTTGTCTGGATATATTAGACTTTGTGCTGACATCGGCCCTTCATATAACCAAAGCATGGCCATGGCTGCAGCTTTAAAGGGCCTTACAGTCCAGGAATTCTTTGCCACAAAGAGTAAGGGTAGCTGTTTTAAATGTGGTAAACTTGGTCATTTTGTGCGCAATTGTAAAAGTGAAAGCAAAGAGCATACTCTTAGTGCGCATAGCCTGACTTATGCCCCCGCTGTAAAAGAGGAAAACATTGTCAAAATGAATGCAGGTCCAAAAAGGATAATCAAGGAAACCCTCTGCCACTGCTGTTGGGAAAGGGGTGCAGGGGCCTGCCCCAGGCCTTGTTCAATCAGCAGCCCAGGCAGGCATATGGGGCAGTCAGTGTGCCTCCCAATTCAACAGGGAACAACAATCTGTTCACTCCCTCTGCAGAGCTACACCAGGGAGTGCTGGACTAGACCTCAGTTCTGCTGCCTACACAGTATTAACCCCCAAAATGGGACCCCAAAGCCTAGCTACAGGTGTTTTTGGCCCCCTCCCTGAGGGGACTTTTGGGCTTTTATTGGGCAGAAGTGGCAGCACTATGGAAGGATTACAAGTGTTCCCAGGGGTCGTAGAAAATGATTTTACAGGAGAAATTAAAATCATGGCCAAAGCCCTTCATAACATAGTCGCCATCCCAGCCCAGAAACGTGTTGCCCAATTAATTCTGCTACCTGTGCTTAATACTAATAATCAGGCTAAAAGTGCCAACAGAGGCATCAATGGCTTTGGGTTCTCTGATGCCTATTGGGTCCAAGCGCTGGGTAAAGGGAAGCCCCTTCTCACTCTGTAGATAGAAGAAAAAGTCTTCCAAGGATTAATAGATACTGGTGCCGATGTTACTGTCATGAAAGAGAAAGATTGTCCAAAAAATTGGGAACTCCTACAATCACCCATTCGCTTGGTTTGCACCTAGGTGTGATCCCCAGAGGTCTTGTACCCAATGCCTTATGGCAGATGGATGTCACTCATTATCATGAATTTGGCAAATTAAAATATGTTCATGTCTGTATTGATACATTTAGTGGCTTCATCTTTGCTACTCTCCAACCAAGAGAAGCTACAAAAAATGTCATTACACATCTTTTACAGACCTTCCCTGCCTTGGGCATTCCTACCACCATCAAAACTGACAAGGGCCAGGATATACTAGTGCCTCTTTTAAAAATTTCTGTAAAACATTAGCCATTAATTTAAAAACAGGTATTCCCTCCAACCCCTAAGGACAAGGTATAGTTGACAGAGCTCATCAAACACTCAAATCTTACCTTGATAAAATGAAAAAGGGGAATGGTACCCCACCAAAGGGTCCCCACGTTAACATTCTTAATCATTCACTCTTAATTTTAAATTTTTTAACCTTGGACTGTGATGGACACACAGCTGCAGAAAGATTTTAGAATTCCACAACAAAAGAACATTATGCCTCAGTCATGTGGAAAGATCCTCTTATTAATAAATGGAATGGACCTGATGCAGTCCTTATTTATGGATGAGGATCAGTATGTATTTACTCAAAAGAAGCTGATTCAGCTAGATGGCTGCCTCAAAGATTAATAAGACAGACTAACCAATTATCCATAAATGACTCCCATTCCTGAGATAAATCTAACCCTTTTCGTTCACAGGCAGTACAGGATGTTGCATTTCCTGATCATGAACCTCTTATTCAGCATTTACACACCTTGGGTATTCTTGACCTCCAACATTCATGAACCTTGGAATATAACCTGGCAAATCATCACACCCAGCTCTCAATCCGTGGTGGCCCAAGTCAGCGGAATTCACCCTCGAGGTACCTGGTGGCCTTGACTGAAAGTAGATATATGTTACCTGCTCTCCCAGGATCCTGAATCAAGCAAGTTTACTAAGGAAAAGGCCCCCCCAATCCCAGATGCCATACAAATTTGGCAATAGAAGTGTTTAAAAGACTGGTTTTTATGCCTGCCAGGCAGTTAATAGCTGGGGGAGGGGATGTGGGGGACGCAGTGATTATTATTGTGCTTACTGGGGATGTGAGACCTCTGCTGAGTGGTGGGTACCTTCATCTAACTATCCTGATCTAATCCGTCTCACCTGAATATCTAACTCCAACACTCTCAACATCAGTTTCACTGAGCATGGAAAAAAAAATCACATGCTTGGTCCACAGGACCCATTTGGGGATTTAGGCTTTATAAAAATGGATATGATATTGGAGTTCATTTTATGATAAAGCACTTAGAAATACCCATTAAACATAAGACAGGGATAGGCCCTAATAGAGTCTTAGTTCCATCTAGACCCACTCCAAAAGTACCACCTATTACTGCCATCACCCCTCCATTTCCGCTAACTGCTCTAATACCTTCTCCGTGCTGCTCATCGCCCCATTCGCCCCTATCTCTTGTGAGGAAACTTTATTAAACTTGCTTTCCTATACCTATCAGGCCCTGAATAGCTCCTAGCCCAATCTCACTCAGGACTGCTGGCTTTGCATGTCCGCTACACCCCTTTTTATGAAGGTATAGCTATCTCTGGCAACACATCACTCACTAATAACCATTCTGTATGCAGATGTGATCAACATGGGTATAAGCTTACTTTAGCAGAAATCCAGGGAACCGGAGTTTGTATTGGGAAAGTCGCCCCCTCCTATCAAGAGCTGTGTAACTCAACCCTACATACTAACACCACTGACTACCTCGTTCCCCCTTTTAACGCCTGGTGGGCCTGTTCCAGCGGCATCACCTCTTGTGTAGCAGTGACGTTCTTAGATAAAGATTTTTGTGTAGCCGTTCAACTGGTGCCCAAAGTAACTATCACTCTGGTGGAGAACTCGACCTCTACTGGGAGCCCCCCACATTCATTAGAAATAAACGGGAGCCAGTAACTGCTGGCACAGTAGCAGTCTTTCTGGGGCTTGGTGGGTACGGGCTCTAGAATCTCGTCTCTATTGCTACAAGAAAAAGGGTATAACACACTCAGGGCATCTATAGATGCTGACACAAGACAGTTTGAAGAAGCTATAAGTCATATGCAAGAGTCCCTATCTTCATTAGCTGAGGTTGTCCTTCAAAACCGTAGGGGTCTAGATTTGTTTCAACTACAACAAGGAGGTTTGTGTGCTGCCCTAAAAGAAGAATGTTGCTTCTATGCTGATCATTCTGGGTGGTTAAAGATTCTCTACAAAAAGTAAGAGAAAATTTGGAGCATAGGAGGATGCAAAGTGAAAAGGAACAGAGCTGGTTCAACAATTGGTTTAGTACTTCCCCTTGGCTGATGATTCTTTTGCCTTCTATCTTGGGCCATCTACTTGGGCTGATTTTATTCATCTCTCTAGGTCCAATACTACTTAATAAACTAATGGCTTTTGTGCAATCTCAAATCGAAGTCATCCAAATGAAGCCTTTGCAGATCCATTATCAACAATTGGCTATGGAGGATTTTTCCTCTGAGTGCTCTAGACCATTGACTTCCTCGCCATGAGCAGAGTTGGATAGCCAGAGACAGGTAATAGGACCACTGCTCCTGAGCTTTGCCTGCCCTGCCAAGCTAAGACAGGGGGTTGGCGCTTAGAGGTCTTCTACCCAATGACGGCTAAGGAGGGCGCTTGGGGGGGGGGACTGAACCTAAGACAGGCACAACTCCCATGGGTCATTTTTTGAAAAAATAAAAAAGGGGGGGACCTGGGGAGTCCCTAGACCATGTCAGGTATCTGGCTTCTCTACTCAGCCAAAGTAGTAATTTTCCATTGGGCCCCCTCTCAAAGTCAGTCAGTCTAACTTTATCCATGAAATGTTCCATAAACAGGATGTTCCTTGAACCCTAGTGTTGACTAATCCCAATGATCTGTATCAGCATGTTTGTTCCTTTATGCAACATTATGGCTTAACAGTTGCGAACACTTCCTCTTACACCTACCCTTTATATTCTGTGTATGAACTTGCAGTAAGTGAGACTTGATCAGAACCTGTCTTGTCTCCATTCCTTGCGTCTCTTGTCCCTTCCCCTCACTCCTCTTCCAGACCCCCGTTGACTGACCGGCTGGATGTGTCAGCAGTCAGCACTCTTAACTGCTAGGCTATCTCTCCAGCCCATAGATTTTTAATATTTAGATATGTATGTTTCATTTTTAATACCCATAGAATTCTGGAAATTTGTAAAGGGTCTAGTTGGTAAGTGTTGATCAAATGGGGAAGATAGAACTCAGTCGTATATGGGTAATGAATATATAGAAACAGGAAGGGATAAATGGGATGAAAAATGGGAAGGCAGAGTAGAAAAGGGAGTATAGAGAGGGATAAGTAACACTAAAGAAACTACTGCTGTAGAATATTTCTAAAATATGCACATACCCATACATTAAAAGAGTTTAAATGAAGTTAACATATAACTCAACTACAATGCTCCTAGTAGATACTGCAGGATAAAATAAAATAAAATAAAATAAAATAACTTTAGTTCCAGGAATGGATTACTTCAGAGTTGTTTCCAGTTGGTTCCCAGGTACCCCCGAACATTGGGTGATTGTTAATGCTCTCTGTTTCCTCTACAACTTGACAGTAGGACCTTACTGCTCAAGTCTACACACAAAAGTCATAGTACTTTGAGAAATCAAGCTGCCTCCCTACTGGCTTAGCTTTCACAGTGCTGAGTTTGCCTATGCACACCACCAGAGGAGAAAAGTAATCATCTATCTTACTTGTGAAACCTACAAGCTACAATGAAGACTGGTCTGGAAAGCCACACTCACTGCTGTAACAGTGTCCTGGATAGCTTTAGGGTCAACTTGACACACCAGAGTTGAGGGAGCCTCAATTTTTCAGCCATGTGGCAGGACCCAGACAGATCACTGTGACCCTGCATAGGTTGTTATGTATTATATAAGAAAGCATGCTGTGCATGGGCCAGTGGACCAAGCTAGTAACCTCCATGGCCTGTGTTTCAGCTCCTGCCTCCAGGTTCCTGCCCTGAGATCCTATGTTGGGCTCCCCCAGTGATGAACTTTGACCCAGGAGATGTGAGCCAAATAAACCCTTTTCCTTCCCAAGTTGGTTTTGGTCAGAGTGTTTTGTCACAGCAATTGAAGAGAAACTAGAACAAATAGTATTGTGCAAGTCATGGAAGTAACTGCTTTCTGATTGGATGTAGGGCCTGCTCTAGAAGATGAAACTCATAACTGACAATGGTATCAGGGCCAAGAACTTGTGGCTAGACAGATAGACTTGTGGCTAAGCACTAAAGGAGAACCAACTACTATTACTCTGTCATATGAAAACAGTATTTAACAGATTCCTAATGATTTCACTATCCCCATAGATTAGTGCATCTCTCAAACCTCATCAGAGAAGCATCTTTTAGCCATAGAATACACAGAGACTCCTACGTGGTCAAGGTGCAGTGAATGTTACTATGGAGTTTTCAGCCTTGGTTGCACACCCATATCACATCTCTCAGGATGCGGGGATCATTGTTATAGAAATAGAAGGAATATTGTATGAGCCAGAGCAGTGGATGATTACAATGAAAGAGTGTTGTCAGCCAGTACAGGGTAGGGGCACACGTGAAGTCACAGCAGTTGTAAAAGTATGCAGAGACTTCTTGTGCAAGCTCAAGCCACACAAAAATCCCAGCACAGAGGAGATGTTGGTGTGATGTCCAACACACAGCTCAGGATCAAATGGCAATTGATTTCCAGGAGAAGGAGAGAGACTTAATTAAAAATATAAGTCCTGGTAGTTTGACCAAGCTCCAGTGAAGGGTAACACATCTAAAGTTCATGAGCAGCATGATAACTGGGTGGGTATAAAGGGAAAAATCATGGACCTCGGAGTGTGCAGGAGAGGGAAGTGAAGATGACCAAAAGATATTGATAATATTTTCAAGTAGGAATAAAAATTTGAGGAAGAAATAAAGAAACCAATGATGGTTCTGCAGAAGTTGAAATTGGTATGAATGGTATTTTAAAATGAACACATTTTTTAAAGTCAATTTTTAACTTTAGATTTGAGGATTTGATGATCGTTTCTTTGGAGATCACTGATTTTTATAAAAAAGTATTTTATCATAATCTCTGTGGAGAAAACCTTCTCCTTTATCTTGAGCTCTATCACATTCTCAAAATGTTAAAACATATGTGATATAGAGAAACATTAGCAGATTCCTGTTGAGCGAACACATATATAAATTGAATTATTCATAAAGGAAGTAAAAATGAGCCTCATTTCAGTAATTATAGAAAGGGTAGTTTAGAATAAAAGTGAATTTTTAACAATGAAATTCCAAAGGGTTTTCAGTAAAATACCAACCTCCAAATGTTGGTATTGAGAGTACAGAATATTAGTGGCCAAGTGTGATTTGACATAATTCATTTTACTGAGAATACAATACACAAAAAATCAAAACCTGAAATCCTTTCTCATAGAGTGGCAAGCAAAACCATGGGCTCTCCCCTTTGAACTCAAAGTCCTTTTTTTCAGTATAATAATTTTATTGGGGGCTGGAGAGATGGCCTAGCAGTTAAGAGCACCGACCGCTCTTGCAGAGGACCCAGGTTCGATCCCCAGTGCCCACATGGTGGCTGAGAACCGTCTGTAACTCCAATTCCAAGAGAACTCCAGTTCCAGGGGAATCTGACGCCCTCTTCTGACCTCCTTGGCATTGCACGACACTGGTGCACAAACCTACATGTAGACAGTACATTCATACACATAAAAAATAATTAAATAAAATTAAAAAAATAATTTTATTGGCATTTTGTGTATTTCATACATCATTTTTCAGTTTCACTTTGACATATTCTCCTTTACAAACTTCCTTTCATGGGAAGTTAAAATTGTTTTTTCTCCAAGTATTATCAAAGTTGTCAAAGCCATGTATAAATTTTCAGTATATAACATATACAACATTAAGGCTAGGGAGATGGATCAATGTTCAAGAGAACTGACTGCTCTTTCAAAGGGCCTTCGTTCGATTCCCAGAGCCCACATGGTGGGTAACAGCCATCCAAAACTCCAGTTCCAGTGAAATTCAGCACTCATTCCTGACTTCTGCAGGCATTGTATGACACAAGTAAACGTATATGCATGAAGGCAATAAACTCATACACATAAACACAAAAACAAAAAATAAAATATTAAAAAAATAATATAGACAAATATAGAGAGGGCTGTTTTTCCTGACAAGATCAAAATAGTCCTCCACAGGAGGTTTATTTTATTCACTCATGCATGATAGTGAAATCTGGCCAAGATCCTCTTGCCAGGTGATAAGCCCAAGGGGGAAATCTACTACTATTGTGTTGCTTAATGAACATAGCATCAAACTGCCTTTTAAATGCATATCTCTATGCCCATATATTAGTGAAACTCTAGTGTTCAATATATGCATATATATGCATATAAATATATGCATATATATGCATATAAATATATGCATATATATTTATTTCAGAATATCATTGTATATCATGCACAGAAGAAAACTAGATAAAAGATAAAGATACATCACACAAACACACTTTTGTGTCTTGTCTGTAGGAAATAATAAAAATTATACTTATTTATCATCCTAATAAGGAAGTAAAAATAAACCAGAGAGGTCTTGGTAAATATACTATCACAATTCTAAATAATAGAATCATCAAGTGGGAAAAATCTAAAATTCATATCTATAGAGATGGAGTGAGCAGTGAGTCAGAAGAAAGAGGGAGATGAAGCTGGAGGAGCAGGAGTGTTTAGAATGCTCCCCTAGAGGTCTAACCTACATCAGGAGGACTCAGGTTTGCATACCAGGTGCCCAAAAAACTTGCCTGTTTTAACACAGATCTCCACCAGGTTGTCCTGCTTCAAGGTATAAAACCTCTGGACATGGGGCTAGCCTGCCAATATAAGGCTGCAAAAAGGGCTTGATGATTATAGATTGACTAGTTTTCCTGTTCAATCTCATAATAATTGAATTAATATCTTATGCTTTTGGGACCTTGGACCAATCCTTCTGAGAGTCTTTCCCTGTCACAGTACACTATGTCCTCATACGAAGAGGCAATATCTTCCCTTCCTATGCTTTTTTATGCCATGTATTCTATCACAGATGAATGGAAAAAGGACCATAGCTCATAGTAAGATATTCTGTATTTGAAATTTGCTAAGAAAGTATATTTTTAGGAACCATTAACAGCTTATACATATAGTAAGATAACAATGAAGTAATGAGCATATTGACAGTTTATTTATAATGATTCCATTTCCTACATGATTGTCTTCTGTCTCCATATGTTAGATTCTGATCTCTATCATAGTCTCTGCTCTTCTGAGGTCTTTGAAAAGTATGTAACATAATACAAATTTCTAACATAATTTTACTAATAAGGTTTACTAATAACTTACAGGAAAGAAGGCCATGAATCACTATTACTGTTAACTTTCCTTCATACACAACATTAAGTATTATAAAACATAGAATCTTGATATTTTCTCTTAAAAATGCATAGAAAGCAGCTGGAGATTGGACCAGGAGGTAAGAGCACTTAACTGCTTTCCAGAAGACCCAAGTTCAGTCCTAACACCTGTGGTGGGGAGGGTCACAACCATCTATGACTCTAGTGCCAGGGAGATCCAATGCCTCTTGCCTCGGGGAACATGCATTCATCCTCACATTGTCACACAAAAACTCACATATGTAAGTAGAAATAATGTATTTTAAACTGCCATGAACTTGACGCATTGAATATCTAACATGATCCAATTAACTCGGGACTGCATTATTTCATTTGAATTTCTTGATATTCTTGGCAAATTCCCAATAAAACTTACAATTATTTAACTGTTTCTACAGTTATCTACAAACAAAAGTTAAGAAACTAAAATTGAAAATTGATGTATAAGTCATCAACATAAACATTTTTACCTCAAAACCTTAAAGTATAGTATAAAACACATATTATAAAGTGAACAAAAATATATGCCACTTATTTATCCCCACATAGCCACTACCAAAGTCCATATCAGATATGGCCAGTAATCAAGATGTCCTTATTTGTTGTCTATAGATGACTCTGCAAATAGACATCATCCTGAGCATGGTATTTATAATGTCCTTGCTTTTAAAATATACATACAAATACATTTGGCATACTATTTTAAATAATAAATAGATGAAATATAGATAAAATATGTTTCAAGTTTCCTCCTTTTGTTGAAAATAATCATTTTATGTGTTTGTTCATTAATTGCTATGCTTCAGCTCACAAGAAAGATAGATCATCATTCTTTATTCATTATATTCTTGTTGAAATGTAGGTTCTTTCCGGTTTGTGGCTCTTATGAATAATGCAGACATGAATATTTTTGTCAATTTTCTTAGAGCAAATAGATGCAAAACTCTTTATTACTGATATTCTGGAAGTTGACTATCTGGTTCACAGTTCATACAAATATTTAATTTCTGATGTCTAATGGTCAAAGAGATTTATTATTAGCACATACTCTGTCTCTCCACTAACAATAATAATTATGTTTGTGCTTTTAATATGCGTTTTTCTAATGACTAATAACGTTGTTCTTTTGCATATATTTAACATTTTTATGGATGCATGGTGAAGAATGTTCTTATATTGTTTTCTATTCTTAAGAACATTTCATTATGGTTGAAATTAATTCTATTTATATTTCCCTGAAATCTATACTGTTATTGTCAGATTTCATATTTTACTTGATTTTGAATTTTACAAATATTACCTAAAATTATTTAAAACTTCACCTACTGATAGTTTCTAGTGTTTAAATGTTGATATAGTTCTCAAATATATTTACAATAGTTAAATGGGAAATCTGAACATACAGTATATAACTACATAAATCACAAATGAAAAACAACCCATTTTCCCCAAATGATATCCTTTTTATATTTTTTGAATACTTGATGGTTTATTTTATGAATTTTATTTTATTTTATTTGAAAACTTTCACCTGAGACTTTCCCTGCAATTTCCTTATGAATGGGCATCAATTTCTTGAGGTTTTTCAGAGTCTGCAGGAAGGACTTACATCAGGAATACTTATACCATGTTCTCATCCACCATCCTGGGTAGACAATTCAGTTATATATTTCTTCACCTAAGATTGGGTTCTGCTTCCCATTTTCCCAATTCCATGCTGGATTTTTTTGTCTGGTTGTTTTTACATGGGTTTTTGTGCCTGCTGACACCATTACTGTAGGTTCATATGATCAAGAATCCAGGAGCTCGTAGGATTCTATATATAATGTATAAGGACTATCACATAAAATTTGTGTCCCCAAACACTGATCCATCCCCTGGAGCATGGTTACTTACCCAGCATGATGCCCTTAAAGAAAACTGACACACCTCTCAGAAGCTATCAGTTGCCAATAATTCCTCAGCTAAGGTTGAGGCTTTTTATCCACACTCCCATGTATATGCTGGGATTTTGCCTGGTTTGATGTTATGTGGGCCTTATGCATGCTGTCATCATTGCTGTGAATTATTATGAGTATCTTCTCAGCTGTCTGGAAAATTCAGTTTCCTTGTGGTCACCAACTAGCTCTGGTTCTTACTCACTTTCCATTCCTCTTCCATAATCATCCCTGAGCCTTGGGAGTGAGAGTCATTACATAAGTGTCTTCTTTCAATCACATGGCAGTCTCTTATTACTCACTATAGGCTGCATGAGAAAGCTTTTCTGAAGAGGGTTGAGAGATGAATTGATTTTTATGGGTATAACACAAAATAATTAATAGTTAATTTAATCCTGTACCTGTTTAGCAAAATAATTGTTGTGGTTTCTCCCCTATTACTTGGGTCTTTTCTAGCCACATGTTTTTAGGACTGATATCAGTATCAGGCATAGGCTCCACATAGTGAATGGAAAATTAATTACCATCAGAAAGTGGTTGATTACACTCACAATCTCCATGTCACTGTACAAGTCAATACATCTGTTCAGACCAGTTCTTGTCATTCACAGGATTCACACCTGGGTAAGGTTGATGATTAATTTTCCCTTCAGATAGCATGTGTAGCACCTTCCAACATTAGGAAAGTTACTACACCTTGATCGCCCCTTGCTCTTTTCTATAGCTCATGAATGCAGTGATATAGTCTTACTGTCAAGTGCAGGTGGGTAAGGAAGAGCACATACAATCACCAGTATTGTTTGGAGATATATTGGACTCTGGGATAATAACTTCTAGAGGTCTTATTTTCCTATTCCATGATATGGATTTGATTAGCCACAACCATGTACAAAATCAGTTATTTGCCTCAAATATTTTGTTACAGTGACAGAAACAAAATGATATATTGATCTTGTGAAAATGTCTATTTCAATTTGGACAAAACTGTGGGAAAAGTTAGTTAAAATGGGTAGCATTCTAAACTAATGGGACCTCCCTGGCCACACCCATAGGGTGGGGTGTAGTGAAGAAAAGATTTAGCAATGGGCCCTGAAGATTGAGTCATGATGGATATTTAAGCAGACATGTTGGAATAAAATCTCTGTCTGCATTTGAACCTCAACCTGCATACACGTGGTGTGCTTTCCTGTGCAGGCTTTCCACATGGGTTGTCCTAGGATTAAGTGTGCCCCACCACAAATCTCTGCAGTGATACCACAATTGGTGTCTGAACATGGGGCAGAAGGAAACCTTGACAACTTAGGTGTGCATACCCCTAAATCTTGCCTTTTTCTTCTCTGTCTCCTGATATCTATCTAGTGTGGTGGAGACATTTTTCCTGCTGGTTTCAGTAGACGGGACAGTGGTCTGAGGGCATGTGGCTTTGTACATGTGGAGAACAGCCTGCCTCTGATTTGGTTCAGAGGGAGCACCCAGTGCCTTCCAGGTATGTGCCTCCTGGCATGGTCACTCCTGCAGGGTATAAAAGCCAGTGACCTCAAGGCTGAATTTAATATTAAGGCTTAGCAGTTATGCTTGGCCTTAAAAACAATTTTTCATAATTCTACAGGTCTGAAAAACTTTCTGATTTTAAATCCTCCCCCCAAAAGAAAGACCATGAAGAATCAGCTCCTCAAGCTCAGTTCCAATATTAACTTGTTCATATGTAAATTTTCTCCTGGTAGCTCTCCTCAACCTGAGCACACTTCTTTCTGTTGCAAATTAAGGCCTTTCACAGAACCACCCTCCTCCAAGAGCAGCCTCTTCCAAATAATTTCAAACCTTGGCCATTTTTCTCTTAAATTTTGTATACAAAATCCGTTTTTGGATAAAAGTGTGCTGCTCTCTTGTCTTCTTATGTTTTTTTTTCTAAATCTAACTCTTCTTACCTAAAACCTGCCGGCTATTTGTAGATCCAAGGTTGGGGTTTAGATAACAGTAATTCAAATCCATCTCAGCATGTTTAACTTAAAGTGTAATATTTTTACTTAACCCCCGGGTACCCTAGATATGGTTGATTTAATTTTATATTGCTCCTTTTAAATATGTTTCACCTTAAAAATCTCTTCTCACAGAATTCAAGATCACACGTGGTCTGAGATCTGGCCTGGAGCCATAAGCCTGCCTGCTGTGCATGCATACCAGCTGCCATACTGAGCAAATGATATCTAAATCATGCTCTTTAAATTTTGATTTAAGGTAACAGCCTTTTGATTTCACCATTTTGGAAACAAGATAGACGGATTTCTAGCAGAATTTACAGGTCTTGAAGTTCTAACAAAACAAACTTGCTCCAATAAATTGTCTTTTTAAAGGACCATTGGTAAAAGTCTCTTTAACAATATGAATTGATATTTTGGTTCAATTTAAATGAGAAGTTTTTGAATAAAACTATTTTATGTTTCTTTAAGCCCATCTTCAAGCTGTGTATATGTGTTATTGAATGCGAGTTCCCACTTTTAATTAATTATAATCCTACAGGTTTAAATCTATTTAGCTGACTATAAACAAAAATAGATTCAATTCATAGAAAATGTTTGTTTTATACCCCTTAGTGTTAACAATTTTTAATTGGGTTTATAGTTTGCATATTATTAAATTTAATGATATATTGTTGCTAATTATTATTAGTAATTTTTGTTAATGGTTATAGTTATTGTTATTAGATATAATTATTAATAACAATTGATAGAAATTCAGTCTAAAGGTAAATTGTTTATTGTTAGCTGCTATTGTTGACAATTATTCATAATAATTATTAATGATTGTTGTGACTAATAATGGTTAATACTAATTACTGATAATTAATAATAATTAATAATGGTTGCAATTATTGTGATTATGAATAATTATTATTCTTCCAAAGTCTGTAATAAAAAGATATGATGGATTGGTCCAAAATTACAAACAACTTTGGCCTGTCTACTTTTGGGAATCCTCTACCTTTAGATTTGTTAATAGCATAGGGACAGTTAGGCTTAGCAGAGGGACAGGTTGGGAGTAGTTAACCAGAAGGGACAGGACAGGGAAAGAATAGTAAACTTTAGGTATAGTTCACTGAAGGCAAGTGGTTGCAAATGAGCCTAAGAGGTGGCATATGGATCTCAGCTGTTTCATGCATTACTAGGACATTCATTCTAATTATGTAAAAATAACCCTATAACAAATTATAAAATTTTCATGTTTTTCATTGGACAACAAACAATATGGCTTTCTTCTTTTACAGGTCAACCAACAAATCTTTCTTATGTATGTATGTATGTGTGTATGTATGTATGTGCATGCACACATGTGTATGTATGTGTGTACTTGTGTTCTAAGTATGTTTTAATGTTAACAGCCATGATACCAGTAAAAACATTGCCTCTGAGTTGGAACGTGGCCCTTCCTTCTCAAGAAGCAAATTTATATTAAACAGCCAAAACATAATTCAATTTCAACAAAGGTTATGGGTATTCTATTAAAAATTTAAATTGGAGACAACTATTATAGAGGTAATCTCTTATAAAACCAGTAAAAATGCCTTCTTTAATTGACTAATAGACATAAGAACTGTGAAAAGGATTATACTCTGTTCAGAACCAAATATAATACTAAAGTCCTTAGGCTATGCACTTAGGCAAAGTATATTAATGCAGGAGCTCTGAAATCAGCAATGGATTGTTCTACCAGGGGGATATTGGCCAGGGTATCCAAGGCCCCACAAAAGGTAAGGGCTCTTTGCCCCTAAATTGGGATACCTGCAGGAGGAGAGGCGATAAGACCCTGCTGCTGAAGACCTGACGTTAACACGGGAGGGATGTATTGAGACCGCACATGCAAGTGTACAGATGGCCTCTGGAATGCCATAGAGTGTTACCAAAGGCCACTATACCAATAAAGCAAATACGGGTCTCCCTGAGTCAAGCAAGACTCCACTGTCAGCACCAGCTACACCTCACCTGCCTGGAAATACTGTGCAGCGGAGGCAGCCATGTGCCCGTATATCCCAAATCTAATTGACTATTGGCTCTTTCCTTGGAGGAATAACCCATGGCTGATGCCACAAGCTTACATCCTTTACAGGTTAGGAGATGTTATAAGCCACAGTAAGACCCTGTCATATTTAACAGGGGGGAAAATGTAATTCATGGATTAACATATCATCCAAACATATGTGTCTATGCCAAAGTAACCTACCATAACTATTAGTGCTGCTTAAATACCTATATATCTAATTGCTTGTGCTTCATTAGTAGGATCGAAAGGTTACCTACTGGAGCCCCACATTCATTGAAATAAACGCGAGAGCCAAGTAACTGCTGGCACAGTAGACAGTCTTTCTGGAGGCTTGGTGGGTACTGGCCTAGGAATCTCGTCTCTATTGCTACAAGAAAAAGGGTATAACACACTCAGGGCATCTATAGAGTGCTGACACAGACAGTTTGAAGAGGAGCTATAGAGTCATAATGCAAGGTCCCTATAGTTATATTTAGCTGAGGTTGTCCTTCAGAAACCGATGAGGGGTCTAGAATTTGTTTCAACTACAACCAAGGAGCGTTTGTGTGCTGCCTCTAAGAAATGTTCTTGCCTATGCTGATATGTCTGGAGTGGTATAAATAGATTCTCTACAAAAAACGTAAGAGAAAATTTTGGAGCATAGGAGGATGCAAAGTGAAAAGGTAACACGAGTGGTTCAACAATTGGTTTTTACTGTCCCCTTGGCTGACAATCTCGTTTTAACCAATTCTATCTTTGGGCCATCTACTTGGGGCTGATTTTATTCATCTCTCTAGGTCCAATACTACTTAATACTAATGGCTTTTATGTGATCTCAAATCGAAACCATCCAAATGAAGCTTTTGCAGATCCATTATCACAACTGCTATGAGGATTTTCTTCCTCTGAGTGCTCTAGACCATACTCCTCGCCATGAGCAGAGTTGGAGTAGCCAGAGACAGTGTAATAGGACCACCTCTCCTGAGCTTTGCCTGCCCTCCAAGCTAAACAGGGTGCGCGCTAGGAGGTCTGCCTACCCAATGACAGGCTAAGGAGGGCGCCTGGGGGGGGGGACTGAACCTAAGACAGGCACAACTCCCATGGGTCATATTTTTTGAAAAAAAAAAAAGGGGGGACCTGGTGAGTCCCTAGACATGTCAGGTATCTTGGCTTCTTCTACTAAGCCAAGTAGTAATTTTCCATTGGGCTCCTCTCTCAAAGTCAGTCAGTCGTTAGGGAAGTCATTTAATACCATGAAATAGTCCATGAAACAGGTGTTCCTTGAACCCTAGTGTTGACAATCCCAAATGATCTGTCATATCAGCATGTTTTTGTTCCTTTATGCACATTATTGGCTTAAACAGTTGCGAAACACTTCTAACATCCTCTTAATTTCTGTGACCTATGAATCGGACTATATGTCAGTGTTAACGCATAATGACTTCTCATGGAACCTTACTCTCATTCCATATGTCTCTCTTGTTCCCTTCCCTTATCCTCTTCAGACCCCTCGTTGATTGACCTGGACGGAATGTGTCGCAGTCAGCACTCTTATACTGCTAGGCTATCTCTCCATTAATTTTAATATTTAGTATATTTATGTTTATTTATTAATACCCATAGAAATTCTGAAATTTGTACAAGTTAAGTTGGTAAAGTGTTGATCGAAATGGGGAAGATGAACTCAGGTGTCGTAATATGGGTATATGAATATATAGAAACGGAACGGGATAAATGGAATGATAAAATAGGATAGGGCAGAGTAAGAAAGGGAGTATAGAGAGGGATAATTTAACACTAAAGAACTATGCTCGTAGAATATTCTAAAATATGTATATTATTAAAAGAGTTTAAATGAGTTAACATATAACTCAACTACAATGCTCCTAGTAGATACTGCAGGATAAAATAAAAATAAATAGATAAATAACTTTAGTTCCAGGAATGGATTATTCAGGAGTTGTTTCAGTTGGTTCCCAGGTAACCACCATAGAGGGTGATTGAATACGCTTCTCTGTTTCCTCTACAATTGAGCATAGGACTACTGCTCAAGTCTACAACAAAAGTCATAGTACTTTGAGAAAATCAAGCTGCCTCCCTACTGCTTAGCTTTCACAGTGCTGAGTTTGCCTATGCACACCACCAGAGGAGAAAAGTAATAATCATATCTTACTTGTGAAACCTACAAGCTACAATGAAGACTGGTCTGGAAAGCCACACTCACTGCTGTAACAGTGTCCTGGATAGCTTTAGGGTGCAACTTGACACACCAGAGTTGAGGGAGCCTCAATTTTTCAGCCATGTGGCAGGACCCAGACAGATCACTGTGACCCTGCATAGGTTGTTATGTATTATATAATAAAGCATGCGTGGCATGGGCAAGTGGACCAAGCTAGTAACCTCCATGTGCCTGTGTTCATTCCTGTCCTCCAGTTTCCTGCCTGAGATCCTATGTTGGCTCCCCAGTGATGAAACTTATTGACCCAGAATGTGAGCCAAATAAACCCTTTCCCTTCCCAAGTTGGTTTGGTCAGATGTGTTTGTCACAGCAATTGAAGAGAAACTAGAACAAATAGTATTGTGCAAGTCATGGAAGTAACTCTTTCTGATTGGATGTAGGGCCTGCTCTAGAAGATGAAACTCATAACTGACAATGGTATCAGGGCCAAGAACTTGTGGCTATACAGATAGCATTTGTGGCTAAGCACTAAAGGAGAACCAACTACTATTACTCTGTCATATGAAAACAGTATTTAACAGATTCCTAATGATTTCACTATCCCCATAGATTAGATTAGTGCAGTCTCTCAAACTCATCAGAGAAGCATCTTTAGTCCATAGAATACACAGAGACTCCTACGTGGTCAAGGTGCAGTGAATGTTACTATGGAGTTTTCAGCCTTGGTTGCACACCCTATCACATCTCTCAGGATGCGGGGATCATTGTTATAGAAAGAAGGGAATATTGTATGAGCCAGAGAGCAGTGGATGATTACAATGAAAGAGTGTTGTCAGCCAGTACAGGGTAGGGGCACACGTGAAGTCACAGCAGTTGTAAAAGTATGCAGAGACTTCTTGTGCAAGCTCAAGCCACAACAAAATAACAACAATGCCCGACACAGAGGAGATGATTGGTTGTGATGTCCACCACCACAGGCTCAGGATCAAATGGCAATTGATTTCCAGGAGAAGGAGAGAGACTTAATTAAAAATATAAGTCCTGGTAGTTTGACCAAGCTCCAGTGAAGGGTAACACATCTAAAGTTCATGAGCAGCCTATGATAACTGGGTGGGTATAAAAGGGAAAAATCATGGACCTCGGAGTGTGCAGGAGAGGGAAGTGAAGATGACCAAAAGATATTGATAATATTTAATCAAGTTAGGAATAAAATTTGAGGAAAGAATAAGAAACCAATAGTGGTTCTGCAGAATTGATATATTATGAAGTAGTTATTAAATGGTCATTTTTTAAGTATGAACACATTTTTTTAAAGTCAATTTTAACTTTAGATTTGAGGATTTGATGATCGTTTCTTTGGAGATCCTATGATTTTTATAAAAAAGTATTTTATCATAATCTCTGTGGAGAAAACCTTCTCCTTTATCTTGAGCTCTATCACATTCTCAAAATGTTAAAACATATGTGATATAGAGAAACATTAGCAGATTCCTGTTGAGCGAACACATATATAAATTGAATTATTCATAAAGGAAGTAAAAATGAGCCTCATTTCAGTATTATAGAAAGGGTAGTTTTAGAATAGTGAATTTTTTATGAAATTCCAAAGGGTTTCAGTAAATACCACCTCCAAAGTTGTGGTATTGAGAGTACAGAATATTAGTGGCCAAGTGTGATTTGACATAATTCATTTTACTGGAATACAATACACAAAAATCAAAACCTGAAATCCTTTCTCATAGAGTGGCAAGCAAAACCATGGGCTCTCCCTTTGAACGCAAGTCCTTTTTTTTCAGTATAATATTTTATTGGGGGCTGGGAGAGATGGCCTGGCAGTTAAGAGCACCGACCGCTCTTGCAGAGGACCCAGGTTCGATCCCAGTGCCCACATGGTGGGCTGAGAACCGTCTGTAACTCCAATTCCAAGAGAACTCCAGTTCCAGGGGAAACGACGCATTAAGCCTCTTCTGACCTCCTTGGCATTGCACGACAGGGGGTGCACAAACCTACATGTAGACAGTACATTCATACACCATAAAAAATATTTAATAGAAATAGTAAAATAATTTTAATTGGCATTTTGTGTATTTCATACACATCATTTTTTCAGTTTCACTTTGACATATTCTCCTTTACAAACTTCCTTTCATGGGAAGTTAAAATTGTTTTTTCCAAGTATTATCAAAGTTGTCAAAGCCATGTATAAATTTTCAGTATATAACATATACAACATTAAGGCTAGGGAGATGGATCAATGTTCAGAGAACTGACTGCTCTTTCAAAGGGCCTTCGTTCGATTCCCAGAGCCCACACAGGTTAACAGCTCCAATCCAAAACTCCAGTTCCAGTGATCCAGCACCTTCCTGACTTCTGCAGGCATTGTATGACACAAGGTAAACGTATATGCATGAAGCGCAATAAACTCATACACATAAACACAAAAACAAAAAATAAAATATGAAAAAATAATATAGACAAATATAGAGAGGGCTGTTTTTCCTGACAAGATCAAAATAGTCCTCCACAGGAGGTTTATTTTATTCACTCATGCATGATAGTGAAATCTGGCCAAGATCCTCTTGCCAGGTGATAAGCCCAAGGGGGAAATCTACTACTATTTTGTTGCTTAATGAACATAGCATAAACTGCCTTTTAAATGCATATCTCTATGCCCATATATTAGTGAAACTCTAGTGTTCAATATATGCATATATATGCATATAATATATGCATATATATGCATATAATATATGCATATATTTTTTATTTCAGAATTCATTGTATATCATGACACAGAAGACTAGATAAGATAAAGATACAAGACATCACACAAACACACTTTTGTGTCTTGTCTGTAGGAATATAATAAAATTATACTTATTTACTCTCTAATAAGGAAGTAAAAATAAACCAGAGAGGTCTTGGTAAATATACTATCACAATTCTAAATAATAGAATCATCAAGTGGGAAAAATCTAAAATTCATATCTATAGAGATGGAGTGAGCAGTGAGTCAGAAGAAAGAGGGAGATGAAAGCTGGAGGAGCAGGAGTGTTTAGAATGCTCCCCTAGAGGTCTAACCTACATCAGGAGGACTCAGGTTTGCATACCAGGTGCCCAAAAAACTTGCCTGTTTTAACACAGATCTCCACCAGGTTGTCCTGCTTCAAGGTATAAAACCTCTGGACATGGGGCTAGCCTGCCAATATAAGGCTGCAAAAAGGGCTTGATGATTATAGATTGACTAGTTTTCCTGTTCAATCTCATAATAATTGAATTAATATCTTATGCTTTTGGGACCTTGGACCAATCCTTCTGAGAGTCTTTCCCTGTCACAGTACACTATGTCCTCATACGAAGAGGCAATATCTTCCCTTCCTATGCTTTTTTATGCCATGTATTCTATCAACAGATGAATGGAAAAAGGACCATAGCTCATAGTAAGATATTCTGTATTTGAAATTTGCTAAGAAAGTATATTTTTAGGAACCATTAACAGCTTATACATATAGTAAGATAACAATGAAGTAATGAGCATATTGACAGTTTATTTATAATGATTCCATTTCCTACATGATTGTCTTCTGTCTCCATATGTTAGATTCTGATCTCTATCATAGTCTCTGCTCTTCTGAGGTCTTTGAAAAGTATGTAACATAATACAAATTTCTAACATATTTTACTAAATAGGTTTACTAAATAACTTACAGGAAAGAAGGCCATGAATCACTATTACTGTTAACTTTCCTTCATACCCAAATTAAGTATATATAAACATAGAATCTTGATATTTTCTCTTAAAAATGCATAGAAAGCAGCTGGAGATTGGACCAGGAGGTAAGAGCACTTAACTGCTTTCCCAGAAGACCCAAGTTCAGTCTCAACACCTGTGGTGGGGAGGGTCACAACCATCTATGACTCTGTGCCAGGGAGATCCAGATGCCTCTTGCCTCGGGGAACATGCATTCATCCTCACATTGTCACACAAAAACTCACATATGTAAGTAGAAATAATGTATTTTAAACTGCCATGAACTTGACGCATTGAATATCTAACATGATCCAATTAACTCGGGACTGCATTATTTCATTTGAATTTCTTGATATTCTTGGCAAATTCCCAATAAAACTTACAATTATTTAACTGTTTCTACAGTTATCTACAAACAAAAGTTAAGAAACTAAAATTGAAAATTGATGTATAAGTCATCAACATAAACATTTTTACCTCAAAACCTTAAGTATAGTTATAAAACCATATTAATAAAGTGAACAAAAATATATGCCACTTATTTATCCCCACATAGCCACTACCAAAGTCCATATCAGATATGGCCAGTAATCAAGATGTCCTTATTTGTTGTCTATAGATGACTCTGCAAATAGACATCATCCTGAGCATGGTATTTATAATGTCCTTGCTTTTAAATATACATACCAAATAACTCCATTTGGCATACTATTTTTTAAATAATAATAGTGAAATATAGATAAAATATGTTTCAAGTTTCCTCCTTTTGTTGAAAATAATCATTTTATGTGTTTGTTCATTAATTGCTATGCTTCAGCTCACAAGAAAGATAGATCATCATTCTTTATTCATTATATTCTTGTTGAAATGTAGGTTCTTTCCGGTTTGTGGCTCTTATGAATAATGCAGACATGAATATTTTTGTCAATTTTCTTAGAGCAAATAGATGCAAAACTCTTTATTACTGATATTCTGGAAGTTGACTATCTGGTTCACAGTTCATACAAATATTTAATTTCTGATGTCTAATGGTCAAAGAGATTTATTATTAGCACATACTCTGTCTCTCCACTAACAATAATAATTATGTTTGTGCTTTTAATATGCGTTTTTCTAATGACTAATAACGTTGTTCTTTTGCATATATTTAACATTTTTATGGATGCATGGTGAAGAATGTTCTTATATTGTTTTCTATTCTTAAGAACATTTCATTATGGTTGAAATTAATTCTATTTATATTTCCCTGAAATCTATACTGTTATTGTCAGATTTCATATTTTACTTGATTTTGAATTTTACAAATATTACCTAAAATTATTTAAAACTTCACCTACTGATAGTTTCTAGTGTTTAAATGTTGATATAGTTCTCAAATATATTTACAATAGTTAAATGGGAAATCTGAACATACAGTATATAACTACATAAATCACAAATGAAAAACAACCCATTTTCCCCAAATGATATCCTTTTTATATTTTTTGAATACTTGATGTTTATTTTTATGATTTTTTTTATTTTATATTGAAACTTAACCTGAGACTTTCCCTGCAATTTCCTTATGAATGGGCATCAATTTCTTGAGGTTTTTCAGAGTCTGCAGGAAGGACTTACATCAGGAATACTTATACCATGTTCCATCCACCATCCTGGGTAGACAATTCATTATATATTTCTTCACCTAAGATTGGGTTCTGCTTCCCATTTCTCCCAATTCCATGCTGGATTTTTTTGTCTGGTTGTTTTTACATGGGTTTTTGTGCCTGCTGACACCATTACTAGTAGGTTCATATGATCAAGAATCCAGGAGCTCGTAGGATTCTATATATAAATGTATAAGGACATCACATAAAATTTGTGTCCCCAAACACAAGTCCATCCCCTGGAGCATGGTTACTTACCCAGCAATGATGCCCTTAAAGAAAACTGAACCACCCTCTCAGAAGCTATCAGTTGCCAATTCCTCAGCTAAGGTTGAGGCTTTTTTATCCACACTCCCAGTATATGCTGGGATTTTGCCTGGTTTATGTTATGTGGGCCTTATGCATGCTGGTCATCATTGCTGTGAATTATTATGAGTATCTTCTCAGCTGTCTGGAAATTCAGTTTCCTTGTGGTCACCAACTAGTCTGGTTCTTACTCACTTTCCATTCCTCTTCCATAATCATCCCTGAGCCTTGGGAGTGAGAGTCATTACATAAGTGTCTTCTTTCAATCACATGGCAGTCTCTTATTACTCACTATAGGCTGCATGAGAAAGCTTTTCTGAAGAGGGTTGAGAGATGAATTGATTTTTATGGGTATAACACAAAATAATTAATAGTTAATTTAATCCTGTACCTGTTTAGCAAAATAATTGTTGTGGTTTCTCCCCTATTACTTGGGTCTTTTCTAGCCACATGTTTTTAGGACTGATATCAGTATCAGGCATAGGCTCCACATAGTGAATGGAAAATTAATTACCATCAGAAAGTGGTTGATTACACTCATAATCTCACATGTCACTGTACAAGTCAATACATCTGTTCAGACCAGTTCTTGTCATTCACAGGATTCACACCTGGGTAAGGTTGATGATTAATTTTCCCTTCAGATAGCATGTTAGCACCTTCAACTTTAAGCGATAAGTGACTATCATACCACTTGATCGCCCTTGCTTTGTTCTATAGCTCATGAATGCAGTGATATAGTCTTACTGTCAAGTGCAGGTGGGTAAGGAAGAGCACATACAATCACCAGTATTGTTTGGAGATATATTGGACTCTGGGATAATAACTTCTAGAGGTCTTATTTTCCTATTCCATGATATGGATTTGATTAGCCACAACCATGTACAAAATCAGTTATTTGCCTCAAATATTTTGTTACAGTGGCAGAAAACAAAATGATTATATTGATCTTGTGAAAATGTCTATTTCAATTTGGACAAAACTGTGGGAAAAGTTAGTTAAAATGGGTAGCATTCTAAACTAATGGGACCTCCCTGGCCACACCCATAGGGTGGGGTGAGTGAAGAAAAGATTTAGCAATGGGCCCTGAAGATTGAGTCATGATGGATTTAAGCAGACATGTTGGAATAAAATCTCTTCTCATTTGAACCTCAACCTGCATACGTGGTGTGCTTTCCTGTCAGGGCTTTCCACATGGGTGCCCTAGGATTAAGTGGGCCCCACCACAAATCTCGTGCAGTGACCCACAATTGGTGTCTGAACATGGGGCAGAAGGAAACTTGACAACTTAGGTATGCATACCCCTAAATCTTGCCTTTTTTCTTCTCTGTCTCCTGATATCTATCTAGTGTGGTGGAACATTTTCTGCTGGTTTCCAGTAGACGGGACAGTGGTCTGGGGGATGTGGCTTTGTACATGTGGAGAACAGCCTGCCTCTGATTTGGTTCAGAGGGAGCACCCAGTGCCTTCCAGGCATGTGCTCCTGGCTGGTCACTCCTGCAGGGTATAAAAGCCAGTGACCTCAAGGCTAAATTTAATATAAGGCTTAGCAGTTATGCTTGGCCTTAAAAACATTTTTAATAATTCTACAGGTCTGAAAAACTTTCTGATTTTAAATCCCCCCCCCAAAAAAAACCATGAAGAATCAGCCTCTCAAGTCAGTTCCAATATTAACTTGTTCATATGTTAATTTTCTCCTGGTAGCTCTCCTCTAACCTGAGCACACTTCTTCTGTTGCAAATTAAGGCCTTTCCCAGAACCACCCTCCTCCAAGAGCAGCCTCTTCCAAATAATTTCAAACCTTGGCCATTTTTCTCTTAAATTTGTATACAAAACTCGTTTTTGGATAAAAGTGTGCTGCTCTCCTTGTCTTCTTTATGTTTTTTTTTTCTAAATCTAAACTCTTCTTACCTACCAAACCTGCCGGCTATTTGTAGATCCAAGGTTGGGATTTAGTTAAAGTAATTCAAATCCATCTCAGCATGTTTAACTTAAAGTGTAATATTTTTACTTAACCCCCGGGTACCCTAGATATGGTTGATTTAATTTTATATTGCTCCTTTTAAATATTGTTTCACCTTAAAAAACTCTTCTCACAGAATTCAAGATCACACGTGGTCTGAGATCTGGCCTGGAGCCTAAGCCTGCCTGCTGTGCCATGCATACCAGCTGCCATACTGAGCAAATGATATCTAAATCATGCTCTTTAAATTTTGATTAAGGTAACAGCCTTTTGATTTCACCATTTTGGAAACAAGATAGACGGATTTCTAGAGAATTTACAGGCTTGAAGTTCTAACAAAACAAACTTGCTCCAATAAATTGTCTTTTTAAAGGACCATTGGTAAAAGTCTCTTTAACAAATGAATTGATATTTTGGTTCAATTTAAATGAGAAGTTTTTGAATAAAACTATTTTATGTTTCTTTAAGCCCATCTTCAAGCTGTGTATATGTGTTATTGAATGCGAGTTCCCACTTTTAATTAATTATAATCCTACAGGTTTAAATCTAATTTAGCTGACTATAAACAAAAATAGATTCAATTCATAGAAAATGTTTGTTTTATACCCCTTAGTGTTAACAATTTTTAATTGGTTTTATAGTTTGCATATTATTAAATTTAATGATAAATTGTTGCTAATTATTATTAGTAATTTTTTTGTTAATGGTTATAGTTATTGTTATTGAGTATATTATTAATACAATTGATGAAATTCAGTCTAAAGGTAAATTGTTTATTGTTAGCTGCTATTGTTGACAATTAATTCTAATAATTATTAATGATTGTTGTGACTATAATGGTTAATTACTAATTACTGATAATTAATAATAATTATAATGGTTGCCAATTTTGTGATTTATGAATAACTTATTTATTCTTCCAAGGTCTGTAATAAAAAGATATGATGGATGGTCCAAATTCAAACAACTTTGGCCTGTCTACTTTTGGGAATCCTCTACCTTTAGTTTGTAATAATATAGGGCATTTAGGCTTAGCAGAGGGACAGGTTAGGGAGTAGTTAACCAGAAGGGACAGGACGGGGAAGATAGTAAACTTTAGGTATATTTCATTGAAGGCAAGTGGTTGCAAATGAGCCTAAGAGGTGGCATATGGATCTCAGCTGTTTCATGCATTACTAGGACATTCATTCTAATATGTAAAATAACCCTAATACAATATAAAAATTTTCATGTTTTTTTCATTGGACAACAAACAATATGGCTTTTCTTTTACAGGTCAACCAACAAATCTTTCTTATGTATGTAATGTATGTGTGGTATGTATGTATGTGCATGCACACATGTGTATGTATGTGTGTACTTGTTGTTCTAGTATTTTTAATGTTAACACCCATGAATACCAGTAAAAACATTGCCTCTGAGTTGGAACGTGGCCCTTCCTTCTCAAGAGCAAATTTATATTAAACAGCCAAAACATAATTCAATTTCAACAAAGGTTATGGGTATTCTATTAAAAATTTAAATTGGAGACAACTATTATAGAGGTAATCTCTTATAAAACCATGTAAAATGCCTTCTTCTAATTGACTAATAGACATAAGAAACGTGAAAAAGGATTACTCTTGTTCAGAACCAAATATAATACTAAAGTCCTTAGGCTATGCACTTAGGCAAAGTATATTAATGCAGGAGCTCTGAAATCAGCAATGGATTGTTCTACCAGGGGGATTTGGCCAGGGTATCCAAGGCCCCGCCCAAAAAGGTAAGGGCTCTTTGCCCCTAAATTGGGATACCTGCAGGAGGAGAGGCGATAAGACCCTGCTGCTGAAGACCTGACGTTAACAACGGGAGGGATGTATTGAGACCGCACATGCAAGGTACAGATGGCCTCGTGAATGCCAGAGAGTGTTACCAAGGCCACTAACCAATAAAGCAGAATACGGGTTCTCCCTGAGTCAGCAAGACTCCACTGTCAGCACAGCTACCCTCACCTGCCTGGAAATACTGTGCAGCGAGGCAGCCATTGTGCCGTTATATCCCAAATCTAATTGACTATTGGCTCTTTCCTTGGAGGAATAACCCATGGCTGATGCCACAAGCTTACATCCTTTACAGGTTAGGAGATGTTATAAGCCACAGTAAAGACCCTGTCTATTAACAGGGGGGAAAATGTAATTCATGGATTAACATATATCCAAACATATAGTGTCCTATGCCAAAGTAACCTACCATAACTATTAGTGCTGCTTAAATACCTATATATCTAATTGCTTGTGCTTCATTAGTAGGATCAAAAGGTTACCCCTGGACAAACTGTCAGCCCATGAAAGGAAACAGCCAGAATTGACCAGAGTCCAAGTCAACAGCTCCAGAGAGAGTGGACTGTTTTACTTCTCATCCACTGTGCCCCTTTTCTAAGCCTAGGGAAAAACCTGCGGAAGAGGGGGCGTGGTAGAATGTAAAGGCTCCGATTGGGGTGAATGGTGAAACTACAGCGATGTAGTCTGGACACTCATTTGATCAACTTGATTGAACAAACAACTGTCACCCCCCACTGGATGGTGGGCTGGGTGGGGGTTTGGACACAACAGCCTGTAGATTGATTTTGCATGAAGGATGCTTTACTCATGGATTACCACTTATAGCTAAAAAAGGAAAAAAAAAAAAAAAAAACAGAAAGATGCAAGACAGTTATGGCAGAATACATGATCTGGGATGGGGTGGGGGTGGGGGGAAGGGAAAGGGAAAAATGCCTGATCTGAAATTGGAAAAATGATGTATGAAATGTAAAAGCATCAATAAAAAAAAATTAAAAAAAAATTTAAAACAATGGAATCTACACTCCCACCTACTGGTTATGCCCTTTCAACATCTAAAACAAAGATCCAAACCAGGTTTTTATTGTATTAAAGTGTTAATATTTTGGGGTACTTGGGAATAAAAAATAAAAGGTATAAAAATTAAAAAATGAAAGAAAATTGAGTTCCGATTAACATCATTGCGGAATTCGTGGCTGCCATTTTTTTTTTTTTTGCACACATATAGGCTAAGACAAGCCTGAGTTTCATTCAGATGATCAGTGTGTATCTGGTATTGAGGCCTGCATTTCATTTGGGTGACCAGTTGGTTTGGAAAAAGGCTCCCTTTGCAGACCACCAACCTGGGAAGCTGGTGTGAAATTCCTGTCCTGGACTTGGGCAGGTGGAAAGCTATGGCCACAAGTGCGAAACGTGTCACATTGTCCCAGGCTAAGGACCCAAGTAGGAAGTCACCTCTCCGGTCAGGTCACAGAAGTGAAATGAGGCCAGTTACCCACAATGTCCACAAAGTGGCACTGTGTGTCCCTTTCCCTTAGCAGGAAACCTGTTCGTGACAAAGGAAACTTCTTAGAAGCTCCCACAAAAGCAAAAAAAAAAAAAAAAAANAAAAAAAAAAAAAAAAAAAATCAAGATGTAATGATGGTAGCAACATCTCATGGGGCATATCTAGCCAGTCTTTATTTGACTAATGGGCATAAGAACTGTAAAATAAAATTTTATTAAGAGCTAGATATTGAAAAATCTTTAAAGCAGATTCTCATACCAGGCCTGGAGAAGGTCAAGAACTTGTAGGAAGATAGTTATTGAAATCCACTTCATAAGGTTTGCAGTTTAAAATTGTAATACATTTGAACTAATTGGAAATATAAAGTGTTAATTGTTTTATTCATAATCTGTGTTGACTTTCCAGCAATAACTTTGGAGTTAAGGTACACAAATGGTCTCTATATTTTTCTGTATTATACAGTATCACCTTCTAACATTTTTCCTTTACTTGTAGGATAATTTAAAGAAATTACGTTTAAGTTCGCTTCCCAAATAAGCATACAGTAAATGAAAAACTGTTCCGGTGAATTTAATGAAAACTTACACCTTGGTTCCTGTTTATAGATTTGTGTAATACAACTTAGGCATCTATAGGTCAAAATATAAAAATTATATAAAAAAGAAGGCAGTGGTATAATATTCCTTCTGTATTCCAAACCTTTTGATGAATTTTTAACTTTGAGTTCTTGAAACTAACAATGGGAGGAGATTTGTGTGTTCACACATGTAAAAACACCAACCTAAATGCCTGAAAATGTACAACTTTTGGCTGTGCAGGATGGACTGGGAAATGCCAGCATAGAGGCTGACCCATCTGAACATGAAAGAAAAAGGAACTTCATATTGCCTGAGTCACAGACACTGAGCATCTCTCTGAATTCTGTTTGGGATAACTGTTTATAATGTGCTCTAATGAAGTTTACCTTCCAGATGCTGAGAAACCTTCCTACCTCTCCCCTTTAGAGGAAAAAGAAAAACATGATGGTAATGAAGTCATTCCCTAACTGTAAATTACAGCCAACTGTTATAGTGGCAATTTCTTATAAAACAGGTGTAACTACCTTCTTTAATTAACTGAGAGACATAGGAATTGTGAAAGGATAATTCTCTATTTAGAGCCAAATATAATAGTAAAGTCTTTATAAGCTGTGTAATTAAGCACACTATATTAATACAGGAGAGCGCTGATATCACCAATGGATTATTCTGCCAAGGAAATGTTGGCTAGGAGATCCAAGCCCCCAGAATTATAAAGGCCTTTTGCCTATAAAAATGGGATATCTGCAAGGAGAAAGGTGGTAAGTCCCTGTTGTCCAAGACCTGGTGTAAGCATGAAAAAATATTTTGAGACATCACTTGCTAATGTACACTTGGCCTCTGAAATACCAGAGAGCATTACCAAAGGCCACTAATGCAATAAAGCAAAATATTGGTCTCTTTGAGTCAAGCAAGTCTCCTCTGTCAGTATCAGCTACACCTCAACTGCCTGGAGATACTATGCAACAGTGGCAGCCATGTGTCTATATGTATCCCAAATCTAATTGGCTATTAGCTATCTCCTTGGAGGAATAATTCATGGCTGATGCCACAAGCTTATGTCCTCCAGTGGTTAGGTGATGTTATTAGCCACAGTAAGAACTTGTCATCTTTTATAGAGAAACCACAGTTTGTGGATTAGGATACCATCCAAATATCTGAGTCTCTGCTCACAGCTTAGCTTCCCATAATAGTTAGCACTGTTTAAATGCCTGTTTAAGTGCCTGTACATCTAATTGCTTGTGCTTTGTTAGTAGGATTAAAAAGGTACCCTGGATAGCTGTCAATCCATGAAGAGGAACAACCTGAACAGACTAGAGTCCAAAATGACATCTCCAGAGAAAATAGACTGCTTTGCTTCTCTTCCACTTGTGCCCCATTCTCAAAGTCTAGTGAACAAATTGCAGAAGAGGAGGCGTGGTAGATTATAAGGGCTGTGGAGAGATTAGGGTGAATCATGAGACTGTAGCAATATAGACTGGACTCTTATTTGATCAACATCCTTGTGCATACAAGCTTCTCCAATTGAACTATAGGAACCTTGGTTGTTCAAAATATGGACATAGATACTTGCTAATTGGTTTTACATGAATGTTACTTACATTCATTGCTTATGCTTGACAATTAGCTTACTTCATGGTTGGTACTTTTGGATATTAATTGGCTTTAGTGTGAAAATAAAGTTTCAGGTCTGACCTGTCCCCCACTGCCTAGCACTCAAAACAGGCTTGAGCATCTGGCTATTCAAGTCTCATGTTCCTTTGGGTTCTTAGCCTCACCCATGGGCTCCCCTGCCTCTCAGAAAAATTAAAAAAATAAAAATAAAAGGCTGAGATGTGAGATGAGGTGGGTTGGGTTCTAAGCCAATGGTACCTCCCTGGCCACACCCAAGGGGTGGGGTGTAGTGATGAATTGAGTCATAATGGATATTTAAGCAGACATGTTGGAATAAAATATCTCTCTGCATTTGAACCTCAACCTGCGTACATGTGGTGTGCTTTCCTGTGCGGGCTTTCCACATGGGTCATCCTAGGATTAAGTGGGCCCCGCAACAAATCTCGGTGGCTAACTTCTAGAGGTCTTATTTTCCTATTCCATGATATGGATTGGGTTAGCCACAACCATGTACAAAATCAGTTATTTGCCTCAAATATTTTGTTACAGTGGCAGAAACAAAATGATATATTGATCTTATCAAAATTTCTACTTCAATTTGTACAAAACACTTAAACATTAGAAATATAGTAACTTTAAACTTAAGCTTAGCCCAATTACAAGGACACAATAAATTTTCATTTAATATCATATTAAAATCATTGGTTTGAATGAGCAATGTCTCCCATAGGCTCCCACGTTTGACACTTTGTCCTCAATTGGTGCTAGTATTTAAAAATTATAAAATCTTTAATGGTGCAACCTTGCTGGAGGAATTAAATCAGTTGGAGGATCTGAACTGTTTAGGGCCTTGTCCCACTTCCTGCCCTCTGCTTGCTGTGTGCAGGGGAAATGTAATCATCCAGCTTCTTGCCCCTTCTGTCCTGCTGTCCATGCCATCATGGATTCAAGTCCTCTGGAACCATAAAATGAAACATACTTTCTTCACTAACTTGGTTCTCATCAGTCTTTGCAAAGAAAGAGTAAAGAATACACATCATTTCTTGCTCATAATCAGGATGATGTTGAACATGCTATCTCTTCTATTGTGTACACACCTTTTAAATAAACTCTAACATAAAAATAGTTAATAAGTAAAATCCTTGGTTTATTAAATTTTGCCATTTGTATTTTTCCAGTCATTGATTCCACTTTCCATTCTAGTGCTCTAAGCAGTGTGAATGGGCAACATTAGATGTATGAGCATAAATTTAAACAAAAAACAAAGCAAGTATTTTATTGTAATTTTAAGTCCTTTTGAATTACACTTTTATTTTATAGAATTGGTAGCAGTTATACTTTTAATCATTTTGTTTCTAGTGGTTAAAACTACTGGCTGTAAATTGAGATTTTAAAAGTTCAGATAGGGGGCTGGAGAGATGGCCTAGCGGTTAAGAGCGCAGACCGCTCTTACAGAGGACCCGGGTTCGATCCCCAGCACCCACATGACGGCCGAGAACCGTCTGAAACTCCAATTCCAGGAGAACTCCAGTTCCAGGGGAATCCGACGCCCTCTTCTGACCTCCGCGGCATTGCACGACACGGGTGCGCAGACTTGCATGCAGACAGTACATTCATACACATACAGAAATAAATAAAATTAATAAAAAAATATAGTTACATGGGAAATTTTATGCCAACAGTGCTTTTTGACAATTTCAGAAATGTTTAATGTATCTGTGCTGTGATCTTCTCCTTCTATATAAGGGAACTATGTATAAACACTGTTATTATCTCTAGTCATAGAAAATACACACCTATTTATTTAATAGACACAGAGAATAGATAAAGATCTGTAGAAAGACAAGGGAAGAAAAAAGAATATTAACATTTATTTTATTTTTTATTTGGAATTCATTATTTGTCAACATAAATATTACTTGGGTCTAAAATGCAACTTAAATGAGTGTCATTATATTTTGAGAACATAGTGGCACAAGCAATTAATGGAGGTTCCCCACAATTCCTATGTAGTATCTGTTTATGATTAACTGGGCTACTAAAAAATATGGGCAGAAGCAAGTCATCAACAATTCTTTTAATATCTACTTAAAACCCATTTTCATGTGTTCCTCTGTTAGCATTCAGAATGTTTCATAAAAACCAATTATGACTTTAGACTTTATGATGAGCTATAAAAATGTCTTTAGTTAGTTCAACTGATATTTCAAACCAGTAAATGTCTTAGAATAGAGTCACTAATTATAGGAATGATCACATGCTGTTTATAAGTGTATATTGCATAAAAGCTTCATGTCATTGCAAGTCATGTTTCTTATGTGTGCATATGTTTTTATTGAAATTATTTTTATGACATATAATTCACAAAGTAAAATAATATATATTACTATTTCAAAATATAACAAACATTACTTTTCTAAGCCTATAAATGTACAAACTAATTCCCAATATTTTAAAGCTCTTCCAGTGCTCTTTTCTGAACAAAGCCTTGTAATCTGTAGTGTCAAAGAGCAACAATGTCCTGAAGTTTTGGTTTATAACTCAGATTTTTCTTTTCATCTTGATAGTTGTTAAAATATTTTATTGACTCTTTGATAATATTATACAATATATTTTGATAATATATAGTCCTCAATCCTTAATTTCAAGCTCTGCTTTCCCTCCACAAGCTGCATATCTTCTATTATAATAGGCCTTATTTGATTTAATTTATTTCTCCAAATGCTTATGATTGTGGGTACATCAATAGAGCTTGGTCATCTTACCCAGAGTCATATGTTTAAAAAAAAAACACCCGAGTCTTCCCTCCCCCAGAAGCTATCAGTAGCCAATAAATCCTCAGCTGGGATTGCAGCTTCTTGCTTATCCTCCAGACAATATGCTGGAATTTTGTTTGGCTTGAGCTTGCACATCAGTCTTGTGCTTGCTCTCATAGCTGCTGGGAGTTCATATGTGTACCTGACCTACTGTCTGGAAAAAAAATTCCTCAGTGGACTGGGAAAGGTGTCCCCTGAAGGCCTTGGGAGCTAGGAGCTCAGGCATGAACCCAGAGTTGGGGGCAAGTATTCTGCCGTGGTTTACATGCTACTAGTGCTCCAGCTAGGGGCAGAGACTGAGGGGGTTGGCGGGTCCAGTGGACTGGGAAAGGTGTCCAGGAAGGCCTTGGCAGCTAGGAGCTGAGGCTCAAACACAGCGGGTGAGGGCTAAGCCAGCAACCCAAACATGACCCCCCTTACTGCTACCTGGAACCCCCAACTGGAACTCAGGAGAGAGTGGCTGACAGTAGAAGGAATACAGTGTTCAGAAGGTGTCACCCGGGTTGCTACCAAGCCAGCTCCTGCAGAAGAGAAAGGGAAAAGTGAACTATACCTTCCAATATATAACCAAAATTGAAAGCCTAAAACCTAGACAAGTCAACCCTCCATCCATAAGGAGAATATAACAAAGACACCCAAAGGATTCAAGGAAAGCAATCCTTCAACAAAGTGAAGAGGCATTCAAAATTCACATCAGAATAGAGGCAAAAAACTAACCTCATGCCAAGAGCACAAGAAAAGAACAATATGGGAAAAGCACAGAACAACTCCACGCCAAACTCTATGGAGCCAGTGGAGGGAGCCAGTGAAGGACCCCTACAATGGGATCTCTGTAGAGGTAACCCAGGACATAGATCCCAAAATAACAATCACAGATATATTCAAAGAAATCATAAAACTTTGGCAGCCCACCCCAGGCACCTGCCGTCTACTGCTAGAACCATAGAGAGGAACTGCATGCATGAATAGAAAGACAGCCAGTGGCACACACACTCATTGCACAGATAGGTTTCTGGTGCACAGGGTTGTGGTGGCTCACCCCAAGCACCTGCCACCCACCACTAGAAACATAAAGAGGAACTGTGTGAGTGGATAGAAGGCCAGCCGGTGGTATACACACTCATCACCCAGGTGGGTTTCTGGCACTCAGGCTCGCAGCGGCCCACCCCAGGCACTTGCCGCCAACCACTAGAACCATAGAGAGGAACTGGGAGTATGGATAGAAGGACAGCCAGTGGTGCACACACTCATCACCCAGGTGGGGTCCAGCACACGGGCCAATGGAGTAACCCTCCCCCTTGGCTCAAGCTACTGGTACCATGGTGGAAAGCATAAACTGCTGGTGCTGTGGTTTACTGGGGTTGAGAGGATCCAGCACTGTCAGTGATTTGAGGCTGCATAGCCAAAACTGAGGAAGAAACCAGCAGGAAATCCTCCATATTAACATTTGTGATTAACGACAGAAGCCAAACAAACAAACAAATGGAGGGGGAAGCAACAATAACAACAACATCATCATCATCAACAGCAACAACAACAAACAAATATACATGCCAAAGACCCAACAGAAAAACAACAATATAGGGAAAGCTCGTAATAAATCACCAACGACCTCAACCAGTCCTGTAGAAGATCCCAACAATGAGATCTCCCTGGAAGGAAACCAAGACACCAACCTTAGAAGAAAAATTGTAGACATATTCAAAGACTATAAAGAACAAATCAGAGAACTAAAGGGAGAGAATGCAAGAAATCATGAAGGAACTATAAGGAAAGAATGATAAACTCCAGAAAGAACTAAAGGGAGAGATTGACAAACTCCAAAAAGAACTAGAGGAAGAGCTATACAAACTGTGAAAATAACTAGAGGGAGAGAATGACAAACTCTGGAAGGAAGTGGAAATATTGAAAAAAATCTCAGGCTGAAAGGAAAAAAAAAAATTGACCAGAGAAGCAAGGAGCTACAAGAAGAGAATGAAAAGCTCCAAAAGAAAGTGGAAATACTGAAGAAATAACAGGATGAAATGATAAAGGAATTTGCACATTCATCCAATCAGCAGGAAATGGTGGGAAAAAGCCTCAGAAGCAGAATGGATGAAGCAGAAAAAAGAATATCAGACCCACAGGATAACACAGCGCAACTAGAAACCTCAAGTAAAGATTATGAAAATTTAAATAAAAAACACAAGAGTGAAACAAGCATTAAGTGTGGGACACTATTAAAAGACCAAACCTCTGCATCATAGTAGTAGAGGAAAGAGAAGAATCCCAAGAGAATGGTATTGAACAGATCTTCAGCAAAATAATAGAAGAAAATTTCCACAAACTGTAAAAGGCAAACCCATATTAATACAAGAAGCACATAGAACAACAAATAGACAAGACGAGAAAAGAAATCCCCCATGGCCTATCATAGTTAAAATACTAGATGCTCAAAACAAGGACAAAATACTGAAAGCCACATGAGAAAAACAACAAGTTACATATAAGGGGAAACCCATCAGAATCACAAATGACTTCCCAAGACCAAACTATGAAAGCCAGAAGAACATGGACCAAAATATTCCCAGTGCTAAATGACTTTAGATGCCAACCCAGATTACTATACCCAACAAAAATCTCAATCATATTTGAAGGGAAAAAAATCTTTCATGACATAAACAAAATGAAAGAACACGTGTCGAAAAAAACCAACATTTCAGAAAATACTTAAAACTATTCAAAGAACAGAGGAAAGGAGCAACTATCTATTTTTCCTTTTTTTTCCCAGTTCTTAGCTTCAGCCTTAACAGCTGCACTATTCCTCTAGCCTGGAGCAACTATCCTTAAGCAACCCAAGAGAGAAATTACCAAAATCATAAAAGAGTAAATAAATACCTAGACAAAGAATGCAAACGAAAAATAAGTTGAAAGGAAGCAACACACATCTCTCAATAATAGCCTTAAATATTAGTGGTCTAAAATCCCCAGTCAAAAGACATAGACTGATAAAATGGATTAGGAAACAGAATCCATCTATATGCTGCCTACAAGAAACCCATCTTAATCTCAAGGACAGACACCACCTTAGAGAGAAAGGATGGAAAAAAAAATATTCCAAGCAAATGGTACCAAAAAGCAAGCAGGAGTGGCTATTCTAATATCAGAAAAAATAGACCTCAGAGTAAAATTAATCAGGAAAGACAAAGAGGGCCATTATATCTGTATCAATGGAACAATTAACCTGGAAGAGTTCACAATCTTAAATGTTTGTGCACCAAATTCTGGTGCACCACACTTTATAATCACAATATTTCAGGACCTCGAGACACAGATTAGTCCTAGCATACTAATAGTGGGGGACATCAATACCCCACTGAGTCCCCTGGATAGGTCAACTGGACAAAAAAATAAACAGAGAGACATCAAAACTGAACAATACAGTACACCAAATGGATCTCACACATATGTACAGAATATTCCAACCAAACACCAGAGAATATACTTTCTATTCAGCACCCCACAGAACATTCTCCAAAATCGACCACATACTGGGACACAAAAGAAATGTCAACAAATACAAAAGGATTGAAATTATTCCATGCATTCTATCAGACCACAGCACAATAAAGCTCAATATCAACACCAGGATAATTCCTGCTACCTACGTGAACACATGGAGACTAAACAACACACTCCTCAATAATGAATGGGTCAAGGAGGAAATAAAGAAATAATAAAAGCATTCCTGGAACTAAATGACAATGACAATACAACAAAACAAAACCTATGGGACACTTTAAAAGTAGTCCTAAGAGGGAAGTTTATAGCCCTGTGTGCCTTTATTAAAAAAAACAGAAAGAGCACAGATAAATGAACTAACACTGCAGCTAAAAACACTGCAAAACAACAACAAATAAACCCCAAATGCAACAGACAGGAAGAAATAACAAAAATCAGAGCAGAAATCAATGAAATAGAAACAAAGAAAACAATACAAAAAAATCAATGAATACAAAAGTTGGCTCTTTGAGAGAATAAACAAGATAGACAGATCTCTAGCCCAGTTAACCAAATGAAAGAAAGAGCAACTCCAAATCAGTATAATTCAGGAGGAAAGGGGAAATATCACTACAGACAGTGAAATGATCCAGACAATCATACAGGAATACTTCAAAAACCTATACTCTACTAAATTTGAAAACCTAAGAGAAATGGATGAATATCTACTATCTAGAGAATAACCAAAGCTAAACCAAGAGGAGACTGACAGCTTAAACAGACCCATAACATATGAAGAAATTTAAAATGTAATAAGAGACCTCCCAACTAAAAAAAAGCCCAGGTCCAGATGGTTTCACAGCAGAATTCTATAAAACATTTAAAGAGGATGTAAGCTTGTGGCATCAGCCGTGGGTTGTTCCTCCAAGGAGACAGCCAATAGCCAATTAGATTTGGGATATACAGGCATATGGCTGCCTCTGCTGCACAGTATTTCCAGGCAGGTGAGGTGTAGCTGGTACTGACGGTGGAATCTTGCTTGACTCAAGGAGACCCGTATTTGCTTTATTGGTTTGACATTTATGCTAAGACCCTTCAGGTTTCCAGTGTATTACTATCACTCTAGAATAAAGTTATTTTGTGGAAAAAAAAAACATTTAAAGAAGACTTACAACCATTATTACTAAAACTGTTCAGAAGGATACAAGCAGAGGGAAACCTCCCAAATTCCTTCTATGAAGCCAACACCACTCTAATACTAAAACCAGGCAAAGATGCAACCAAAAAAGAGAACTACAGATCCATCTCATTAATGAACTCAGATGCAAAAATTCTCAACAAAATGCTTGCAATCCGTACACAGACCCACATCAAAAACATCATTCACCATGATCAAGGTAGATTCGTACCAGAGATGCAGGGATGGTTCAACATATGAAATCAGTAAATATAAAACACATAAATGGACTGAAGGACAAAAACCACACAATCATCTCAATCAATGCAAAAAAGGCCTTTGACAAAATCCAGCATCCCTTCATGATTAAAGTTTTAGAGGGAATTGGACTGGAAGGATCATTCCTCAACATAATAAAAGCCATATATAAGAAACACACAGCCAGTATCATCCTAAATGGAGAAAAGTTAGAAGGATTCCCCATAAAGGCAGGAACCCAACAAGGCTGCCCCTTGTCACCACTCCTCTTCAATATAGTGCTTGAACACTGGCTAGGGCAATTAAGGCAAGAAAAGGCAATTAAGGAATACTAATCAGAAAAGAGGAAGTAAAACTATCCCTTTTTGCAGACGATATTATAGTTTACCTAAGGGATGCTAAAAACTCCACAAGGAAACTCCTAGAAATTATTAAAAGTTTCAGTAAAGTAGCGGGTTACAAAATTAACCTAAAAAAATCAGTAGCCTTTCTCTACGCCATCAACGAGCAACTGAAGAAGGAATACAAGGAGTCCTTCCCACTCACAATAGCCTCAAAAACAATAAAATACCTAGGAATAAACCTAACCAAAACCACTAAAGATCTCAACAGCAAAAATTATAAGCTCCTGAAGAAGGAGATTGAAGAAGACATCAGAAGATGGAAAGACCTCCCATGCTTATGGATTGGAAAAATTAATATAGTAAAAATGTCCATTTTACCCAAATTAATACCCAGATTCAACACAATCCCAATTAAAATCCCAAGAACACTCTTCACGGGCTTGGAAAAAAAATTCTTAAATTCATATGGAACAACGAAAGACCCTGAATAGCCAAAGCAACCCTGAGTTTAAAGAGCAGTACAGGGGAGATTTCTATACCAGACATCACACTATACTACAGGGCTATAGTCATAAAAACAGCCTGGTCCTGGCACAAAAACAGACCGATAGACCAATGGAAGAAAACTGAAGATCCAAACTTGAGCACAAACAATTTCAGCCACCTCATATTTGACAAGGGGGCCAAAAATACTCAGTGGAGGAAAGACAGCATTTTTGTTGTTGGCAAAACTGGATCACCACTTATAGGAAAATAAAATTAAACCCCTACCTCTCACCCTGTACAAAAAATCAACTCCAAATGGATCCAAGACCTCAATGTGAAACCCACAACTCTAAAGGTGATAGAAGAAAAGGTTGGCACCAACTTACAAGACATAGGTGTAGGAAAAGACTTTCTAAATCAGACAGCAGGTGCTCAGGAAATAAGGTCGACAATTGACAAATGGGACCTTATTAAACTCAAAAATTTCTGTACAGCAAAAGAAACAGTCAGAGAAGTGAAGAAAAAACCCACAGAGTGGGAAGAAACCTTCACTGCTGATATGTCTGACAGAGCATTAACCTCCAGAATATGTAAACTATTAAAAAAAAACAAAGAAGTAAGAAAACAAATGACTCACCCCAAAGACGGAGTAAAGAGCTGAGCAGAGACTTCACATGTGAGGAAATAGAGATAGCTGAGAAACATCTTAAAAAGTGTTCAACATAGCTAATAATTAAAGAAATGCAAATATAATGACTTTAAGATACCATCTCACCCCGATAAGGCTGGCAAGGATCAAGAAAACAAATGATACTAAATGCTGGAGAGGGTATGGGGAAAGGGGAACACTCATCCACTGCTGGTGGGAATGCAAACTTGTACAACCACTATGGAAAGCAGTATGGAGAACCCTTAAAAGACTCAAAATGAGCCTACCACCTGACCCAGCCATACCACTTCTGGGAATATATCCACCAGACTCTTCATACCATAGAGATATATGCACAGCCATGTTCATTGCAGCTCTCTTCACAATAGCAAAGAGCTGGAACCAACCAAAATGCCCCTCAACTGACGAGTGGACAGAGAAAATGTGGTACATCTACACAATGGAGTTCTATGCAGCGGTAAAGAAAGATTACATCATGAAATTTGTAGGTAAATGGATGGACCTGGAAGAAATTATCTTAAGTGAAGTAACACAGTCCCAGAAAAACAAACGACAAATGGTATCCCTCATCTGTAGATGCTGGCACAAATAACACAGTTGTAAATATTCCTTGTGGGGAGTGATGCATACTGGAAAGAACAACAACAACAACAACAACAACAACAACAACAGAAAAGCCTGCAACAAGAACTGACTGAAATGGTGAATCTGGGGGGGCGGGGGGAGGGTTGGGAAGGGACACCGGGTCTACATTAGGTTAAGGTTATATTTAATTGATGTGAGTTTAACATTTGCCCAAACTTTGTCTACATATTATATGGTATTCTATGTCTTTCTTTTTTTTTTTTTGGATCTTTTCGAGACAGGGTCTCCCTGTAGCTCCAGCTGTCCTGGAACTCACTCTGTAGACCAGGCTGGCCTTGAACTCACAAAGATCCGCCTGCCTCTGCCTCCCAAGTGCTAGGATTAAAGGCGTGCGCCACCACTCCCCGTGGTATTCTATGTCTTAATAAAAGTAAATATGTGTATATTAAACAACATTGGTTAAAAGTTCTTTTTTTTATTTTTGGTCTTTTTGAGACAGGGTCTCCCTGTAGCTCCTGCTGTCCTGCAACTCACTACATAGACCAGGCTGGTCTTGAACTCACAAAGATCCACCTGCCTCTGCCTCCCAAGTGCTAGGATTAAAGGCGTATGCCACCATGCCCAGCAAAAGGTTTTAATAAAAAAGGTAATACATTAAATAAAAACCTTATAGTTGTCTACAACTTAGTCTCTTACAGGCTTCCTGCCCCCTGTACCACAATGATCCTTGGGATTTGGAAGGTGATGTATTGATATATGTGTCCCAATCTGCTAAACACTTTTAACCCCTATTCTCTGCATGTTGCCCAGTTGTGAGGCCCTGTGTTAATAAAACACTTCTGTAAGGTTTCTGAAGCTTCCCTAGTGAGAGTTGAAAGATGCATAAATCTATGGGTATAAAAAGTCATTACAAGTCATTTTAATACTGACTATTTAGTGGAATAATAGTAGTAGGGTCTTCCATGTTGTCTGTGACCCGTCCAGCCACAGGTTATTGCCCCTGATAACAGGGCATAGTATGGTCTCCATCTTGTGAAGTGGGGTATAAATCTTTAAAGTTAGTTGGTTACTCCCTTAACATTCACTGATGACAGTATTGCATCAGTGAGAATATATTGCTAGGCCAGTCATTACTGTACTTTGTAGGGCTCACAATTGAGTAACATTGAGGATTACTTTCTTCTGGAACTCAAAGCCATTATGCTAAATGAAGTAACACAATCTCAGAAAAACAAACAGCAATTGGTTTCCCTCATTTGTGGATGCTAACACCAAATCCCCAGTTGAAAGTCAGGTTGCAACTGTGTTGTTATATTGTAAATCTCTTAATGGGTTATAGAATCTACCTACCACTTATTTTCAGACTCTGTAATTACCTTATATCGGTGGAAGGTATGTATTCATATTTTAGGGTAATATAAAATTAAAGGGGAAGTGTGAATTCCTAAACATATTTTGGAATTCACATACAGTTTATTCTCGGAGGCCATAACTTTGATGGATACGTGACAATCATATAAGCATATATTGGAGCAATACAAAGGAGAGGGAAAAACCACAACATAAAGACTGGGTGAGAGAACTTAATGATATAGTTAAACTCTGCCCAAAACAAGCCTCTGCAGGAAAAAACTTTAGAAAGACTGAGAGAAAGATGCAAGATATATATGGCAGACGGCATGAGCAGGGGTGGGGTGGGGACTAGGAAAGGGGAATGTGTCTAAATTGGACTGAAAGATAATGAAAGAAATATACAATTCATCAATAAAAGTATTTAAAAACATAATATCCTGCCTTAGAAAAGTACATTTTCATTTAAATATTATAGACCATCTCTATATTTACCTGAAAATTTGATATAATTTCTAGTTCTTTTTCAGATTTGGTGTAGACCAAGATTTTATCTGTTAGTTTTAGTTATATATATATATATATATATATATATATATATATATATTTCTTCTGTTATATTTTTATAAGTAACACTTAGCATGGCATTTGTTCCTTGACTATTCCAAATGTATAAATAAGCAAGGTCGAACAGGAAAAAAGATAGGGTACTTTGAAAGGATAAAACGAAGAATAAAATATTAGTATCTTATGACAGATTTTATATTTTAGCTTATTGTCACAATCATGAATGATTTTACCATTTATAATATAAATTATATAAAGTCAAGTCAAAGGTTAATGTAAATTCCCTGAAATCTTTATCTGAAGATTTAAACTTATTTGTTGTATCCAAAAAGAGGAGTAAGAAAATAAAGTTGCATCAAGTTTCAATCTCTATTGGAAAATCTACCTTATTTATTTGTTCGTTTATTTTTTGTTATTATCATTACCATTAATATTAATTTCAGTATTTCTAAGAGAGCTGATGTCTTTGGAAAAAATAAATTAATGACAAGGTCTGAGAGTCAGCAAAATGTTTTTAAAAGGTATTTCCCAATATAAAATTACTATAACATGGGGACTGGGGAGATGGCTCAGTTGTTAAGATCACTTGCTGTTCCTAAAGAAGACTGAGGCTTGAATGCCAGCACCCACATGGTGGCTAACAATCATTCCTAACTCCTGTTCCATGGGATTTGGCACCCACTTTTTTCTTCTGTAGGCACTGCATGACGTGAGTGCCCTTACACAAATGGAGACATAACATTCATACATATAAAATGAATTTTCTAAAAATATACTGTAGCTTGAAACTAGAAATATATGATCTTAGAGTTCTTTGCTTATTTCCTAGTCAGGTAACTTAGTAACACTTAGAAATATGTGATCTTAGAGTTCTTTGCTTATTTCCCAGTCAGGTAACTTAGTAACACTTAGGTTATAGATGCTTGAAATCATTTTATTTCTTAGGGTGTCATTTAAAGAGTGAAACAATGATCAAATTATATTTAAGCAAGCATAGTTTATCACATTTCTCAAGGATAGGGCTGAATCTCAAATATAAATCTAGTATAAGCATATAGGGTCACTTTTTTAATAACTATCCATGGTTTCCCTTATGTGCGTTTATGCTAAATCACATTTCCCATCTTCTGCTCAAGGATTCCAATGCTCTAGGTCTTTCTGGAATTCTAGATGTTCACAGTGTGACATATGAGTAATATAAAGAGTAAATCATTTGATGTTTCAGGGAAAAAGAAAATGAAACTTTCTTAGTTTCTTCTCTATCCCTAGCATTGATTAGTATAGGGTATTAAAAATGTATAGGTGTCTCTCTCATGGTAGTACCACAAACCAATACCTATTTCTATCAAGAATACTTCAAATGAATATGAAAAATATGAGGAGAGTAGTGGGTTAGAGACAAAAACCACAGTTATTTCTGTGACTTATCACGTACCATGAAATGACACTCAGTTATTACTCTACTTCTTTTCCTACTTTCTCTTCTTTCTTCATGGACCATGTTGATTAGCATGTGTTGGAATTGATTTTGAGATATGGCTCAGGTTTTTGTGTATACTGTTCCATCAAACTCATGATCTTCCACCTGGAAACACCCTCCGTCTTCATTGAATTATGCAAAACCATGGAATCATGGGCTCTCCTAGGCCTCATCCTACAAAAATGACTACACTTGAATCTCCAAATTTAAAAGCTCTCCTCCCAATTCATCTTTTCTTTTTAACATTTATTACCATATATTATATAAATTTTATTAACATATTTTTAATATAAAGTATTAACAAATTGTGTAACATATGTTGTCAAACTAGTTTTTTCAACATTCATTTTTTTCTCAATGTACATTTTTTATTTTATTTTTTAATAAAATATTTTTTTTGTTTTTTTTAATTTAATTTTTATTGATGGTTTGTGCATTTCGTACATCATTTTCCAATTCAGATCAGGCATATTTCCCTTTCCCTTCCCCCCACCCCCTCCCCATCCCAGATCTTGTATTCTGCCATAACTGTCCTGCATCTTTCAGGTTTGTTTTTTTTTTTCATTTTTTAGCTATAAGTGATAATCCATGAGTATAAGCATCCTTCGTGCAAAACCAATCTACAGACTGTTGTGCCCAAACCCCCACAGTCCCACCATTCAGTGGGGGGTGACAGGTTGTTTGTTCAATCAATATATTATTGGTGTTTTGTGTATTTCATACATCATTTCTCATCCCAATTTAGATACACTTCCTTTTCCATACCCCCCCACCCCAGTTCATGCATTCTGCCATACATGTCTTGCATATTTTTTTCAATCTACAGTTTTATGGAAAATTTTTTATAATAAGTATAAATATTGAGACCTCCTTCCCCATCTGCAACCCCCCCCCCAGCGCTTCTCCACCAAATTTCATGAATTATTTCATATAGGGCCTATCCAATCAAGATTGTATACTCAGATATCCTTCTATGTTAGTTCATATACTGAAGTCTTATCACCCTATCTAGACTTACTCCCTTAAATATCAGCTCTCCCTCACCCAGAAGTAATCAACTGCAATAGTTCTACAGCTGATGTTGGGTTCTGCTTTCTAGATCCCTAGTTCTATGCTGGGTCTGACTGAGTTTCTGTGGGTAGTGTGCATGCTGACATAATTGTTCTAAGCTCTTATGAGCGTTTCCTGAAGGCTTCAGGACTCTGTTTCCTTATGATCATGGGACAACCCTGGCTCTTACAATGTTCCTGTGCTCTTCTGCAATGGTCTCTGAGTGCTGGGTGGGTGAGGTTTGACATAGGAGTCCTATCCAGGGACAAACACTATACAGTCTCTAATTCTCTAAACTGGCATATCTTGGCCTTCTGTGACATCATAATCTCTTGCTGTTTACAATGCCACCCATGAGTTCCTTTCCATTGAGACAGCTTCAAGTTCAATTAGACAGCTGTTGATTATCATCTAGACAGAAATGCCACTACTGCACCAATAGAGATAATTTGCAACCTCAGTTGTTGTGTTTATTAAAATATACAGGTTGGTTAGACCATTGGTTTGTTTTCTCCCTTCTAGCTTGCATAGTATACTATAGATTTATGAGAGTTAGTTTTCCAGAAGGAACTTGCAGGACAGTTCTATTTTGATTTTTCCAAGTCCTGCCTTCAGCAATAGAGGCTTACCTTCAATTTCTTGAGGTGAACAAGGACTGTGAAAATAACTTATGTCATTTTGGGAGTCTCTTGGACTACAGTGGCCAACTATTTGAAGGGAGGTTTCTTCTGTCTTGCACAGTGTTCCTTGTTATAAAGCCTTCAAGAATATACAGGGATTCAATTTTATCAATTCGAGTATGTATCTTGAATCCTTGAATTCCTCGAATTCATTGGATACAGTGTGTGTGTGTGTGTGTGTGTGTGTGTGTGTGTGTTTGTGTGTGTGTGTGTGACGGCTTCAGAACATATCGTTTGTGATTCATTAGTGGTTGAACTTTTTTGTGTATAAGACAATAGTGAAGCTGCAAAGAGATTCGTGGGCAAAGCCAGATGAGTGGAATGGTGCTCAGGGCAGATTGCTTCTAATTTGCTCTCCTATTGTATGTGGCCTTCAGGCCTCAGCTAATCTCGTATATTAAATAGTGCTTCCATCACTAATTCTTTTCTTTCATCACAAATTTTAAATGCAAAAGGGAAGAATGAATTACTATTAATGACACATCCTGGAATTTGCATATATCCATTAAAAATCTTTTGGGCAATGGTATCAATAACTATGATAAGATAGAAAATCAAATAATGGTCATGGGAAAATAATATGTAATTAATTAGACATAAGAATAAAATTAAAGTTTTATTTTATTCTTTTGGGGGGCTGGAGAGAGATCTCTCCAGCCCCCCAAAAGAGTTAAGAGCGTGAACTGCTATTGCAGAGGACCCAGGTTCATTTCCCAGCACCCACATGGTGGCTAAGAATCAACTTTAAGCCAGGCATGATGGCACATGCCTTTAATCTTAACACTCAGGAGGTAGAGGCAGGCAGATCTCTATGAGTTCAAGGCCAGCTTGACCTACAGAGTGAGTTCCAGGCCAGCTGGAGCTATAGGGAGATCCTGTCTCAAAAAAAAATTAAGGTTTTGGGAGACTGAAAAATTTATCCTTCCATGTCTTGAGTAGCCAATAAGGATTGGAACCGCAAAAACCATGCCCAACTCTGTGCTGCAGTGTTGTCTGTCCTCAGATTGTGCACATCTTGTGATTTAACCACTGATGTTATGGGTTTATGGTATGTATAGAAGCATCATTTGCTTTAGCTGTCTTTAACTAAATATCATTTATCATTTTTCCAAATTTTCATGTTCTTCTTTCACATTTAATATTTTCACCCAATATCTGGGCACAAATGCTTGACTGGACAAGAGTTAACATATGTCACACGTTACACGAACTCCATCCAGTTGGGGTAGAGGTGTATGGGGGACATGTATGGGGCAGAAGGTATAAATTTGATTGAGAACTATTGTATGAAATGCACAAAGGCTCAATTAAAAACATTTTAAAGTTTTTTTATCTTTTATTGAAGTTTTGTGCATTTCATACATCACTTTTCAGTTCAATCCAGACTCATTTCCCCCTCCATGCCCCCCACCCAGCCCAAGTTCATGCAGTCTGCCATACATATACATGTCTTGTTTCCCCTTCTGAGTCTTTTCAAAGTATTTCAAAGTAGATTTTTTTTTGGGGGGGTAACTCTACTACTTCAGTCAGTTCCTTGTCCCAGTTATTTTGTTGTTAATATTTCCTCCAATTCATATTGTTTCACCATATGCATTTATGTATGTCACACATGTACTAAAATCATGTCCTCTGAAAATAGGCTATATATTATTTCCAAATCATATTTTGGGAAACACATTTTTCCCTTTTAAAGGTTTTAAAAATAATCTTTTTATTAATTCATTCATATAGCATATTTATCATATTTATCTCTCCTCCACCTTATCCTGTATTCACCCCCATCTTCTACTTACCCAACTAATCATCCTCCTTTGTGGTTCTTTTTTAAAAAATCATTTATTATTTTTTAAGTTTTATACATATGACTGCATTGTCTCCATTTCTATAAGTGTACCTGTGTCATTCAATGCCCACGGAGCCCAGAAAATGGTGTCAGATCCCTTGGACCTGGAGTTACAGATGATGGTTAACAGCCATGTAGGCACTGGGAACCAAACCTGGGTCTTCAGCTAGAGCAGCCAGTGCTCTTATAACTGCTAAGCCATCTCTCCAGCTCCCATTTGTGCTGCCTTAAAGCCCAGGGAATCAAATTTATTTTACCTAATTACTCTTGAGTGTGGGTCTATCTCCTGGAATGTGGCTGACCTACCAGGAGTATACACTCAAATAAACAGATTGCCCTGAGGATATTGGCACATAGAATATTCTATTAAAAAATATACTAATTCAGGGATGCAAAGATAAAACACTGACCTTCTTGAAGAGAGCCTGGGTTCAGTTTCTAGCACCCAGATAGCAGCTAACAACCATCTATAACTCCAGTTCCAGGGGATCCAACACACTCTTCTTACCCCCTCAGGCATCTCATAATATGGTGGCAGGCAATACAGTCACACAAAATAAAATAAAAACGTAGCTATTCTTTTGGCAGAAGCACTCAAAAGCAGTTACCTGACAGCCTTGACCCCTGCTGTTTCTCACAGACCTGTGAAAGTCTGGACTGTCCTTTGATCTCTCCAGAAAGGAAAGAACTTCAATCCAGATTTTAGACTGAGGTTCCCTTGTCCCAGTTACTTGCCCCCCGTCCCAAATTGTGTGTATGTGTCATGGCCCATGCCTGGGTTAATATATAAGCCTTGAGTTCCAACATTAAAGTGAATCTATTCCCTCGGGCTTTCTCTGAGTCTGTGTCTGTATGTATGTCTCTATATCTTTCTACTTATCTATTTCCTCAGGTAAAATCCCTGGCAGTCCCTCCCCTCTCCTTGCCAGAGCTAACCCAGGGACAGAAGAACAATAAACAGCATATGGATGTAGGTCACACGTGTATAAAAGAGTCCTCATGATGATAAACTCTGACAATAAAAATAATAATGAAATTAAAATATACACTAATCCAGTTACGTGTGTAGCTTTATCACTTGCTTTACAGTATATTTAACAAATTCTCAATTAGTTCAGCTGTGAGAGTGGAATACCCATAATAAAACTGATTGAAGTAGAAAATTCTAGTCTTGATATCTACATCAATCCTTCTTTCAAATTAGGGTAGCATAACCATGATTCTTCAGAGCAGGTTGCTTCTAAATTGTGTGGATTCAGCTGTCCCTTATTTGCATGATGCAGGTCATATAACACTATCTCTGTGTACTCCAATTTTATCACACAGAGAATTGAGACAATAAAAAAATTCCATAAGCTGTGACAAGTAAGGAAAGAAATATCATGTTAGAACCTGTACAGTATTTGAGCCTAGTCAACACGGCTGCGCCCATGTAACCCAACGCTACCGTGGAGGGGATAGTAGCTTCACAGGAAGGCAGGGTTGGGAGTCCCAATGCTGTGGGCCCCATGGCAGGCCCTGAGTTCTGTTTGCACACAGGCCATGTTGCAGGCCCCAGTATCAGTGCTGCGGAGTGGAGGAAGTGCCAGACTGATCTCAGAGTGCTGCAACCTGAGACCTCCAAGTCTCCTACCTGCCTTATGAGCATACACCACTCAGAAAACAGTCCAACTCAGGGAAGACAATGAACCACCCCCTTCCAGGCTCATCAAAGACTACAAGGACATCATTCCTGGCATGGAGAAGGTTGATGATGTTGTGAAATAATCTTGTCATTAGAAATGGCCAACCAGAATGAAAAGCTGAAAATCAAGCAAGAACTATTGATGAACAAAATTGCAGCAAACCCTGAGGACACCAGATCCCTGGAGGCTCAAATTGTTGCCTTGATGGTCAAGATCTGCAATTATGAAGAATACATGCGGAAACACCAACAGGACAAAGCCCACAAATGCTATCTACAGATGAGCATTGACCAGAGGAAAAAGATGCTCAAAAACCTCTGTCAGACCAACTATGAAGTCTTTGAAAAGACATGCAGGAAGCTGGGGATTGAACACACCATTCCCCTTCTACATGCCCAAAAGGTTCATGGCCGCTACCTGGCCAAGAAGGCTCTCTGCCTTCAGGTTTACCAGACAGTGCAAAAGCTGAAGAAACAAAGGCCTTAGATGCTGCTGCTTCAAAACAAGACAACCAGAAGAACTCAGGGAGGCATTCCCAGACTGTATGGGAGGTGTCCAAAGAAAGCCAATAAAGTCTGTCTTGCCTTGAAAAAAAATAAAAAAAAAAAAAGAACATGTATAAACAGGGAAAATTCTATATTCGTTAACTACAACTATCAACTTTTTTCTATGTAACAACCACCCAAAATTAAGGCTTTTAAATGTCAAAAATTTATGCATCAAGTATTTAAGTTGGTTTGGTATAAGTTTGGCTGATCTTTAAGTTGGGCTTGTTAATGAGTCTCTGATCAGTTGGTTAGTTCCCTGGGGATGACTCTTTTGCTGCGTACTTACATGAAAGTACAGAATTAAGTAGAGCCAATGCTGATGTGTTCTTTTATCTTCTAACAAAGTATGAAGAACTACTTCATGAGACAAGTTCTAGGGTACAGACTTTTCCCAGTAGCTGTGTTTTCATTATGTTTGTTTCAGTCATTTCAATAAGGTATAAAAAATGTCAGCAAATATTCAAGGAGTACAAAAATCATTAACTTTTGATAGGAAGGGTTATTAGAGCACATTGCAAGAGAAGAAAACTTTACCACAGTTAAATCATTGACTTCCGTTACGAGGATTATAGTTGTGGGTATTGGGTTGCACCTAGAATGATTTTATTACAAAAATAATTAATGCTATAATCTAGCCCAAATATCAAGGCTTGCACTACATCTTTAGAAGGCAAACATACTCAGTTTAATGACAAAAGACAGTTGAAAGTCACTTTATTAGGCAAAATAATGAACCCCTTTTCTTGGATGTACACATCATATCTTCAAAATCTGTGATCTTGTTGTTTCATGAAAAGAATAAAGATTACAAATTAATGTGTAAATTGTTTGAGAAGACTATTGTGCATTGTCCGAATCAGTCAAAAGATTACAAATTAATGTGGAAATTGTTTGAGCGGACTATTGTACAGTGTCCAAATCAGTCAAAAGATTAAAATTAATGTGTAAATCGTTTGAGAGGACTATTCTACATTGTCCAAATCAGTCAAAAGCAACCATGAGGGTGATTGAAATAAAAATACTCTTCTTGACAGAAGCAAGAGAGTATCAAAGTCAGAGAGTTGTAAACAATTTAGTTCTGACTTTGGAAAATGAAGAGATGAGGGTTGAGTCCTAGGGTTTCAGATAACCAGAAGTTGGGAAATCTGAGGAAATATGTTCACTCCTACAACATTTAAAAGCCAAAACTTGGACGCATTTACTTTAACCTTCTGATGTCTATGTCAGATTTTGACATCCAGAATTATACAATATATACTGAGTTAGCTACTAAGCATCTTGTAACTTGCCAAAGTAATGATAGCATCTACTAATTCTACTCATATTTCACTGAACAAAAATAAAGTCATGTGATCATGTACATATTCCTGCAGAAGTTAACAAATGTACTAGTCTTCCTCCCTAACCCCCACCGGTATTGTTACATTTATTTTACATTTCCTTTTGGTGAGAAAAAAAGAAAAATATACTGATGTGAAAAATCAGTAACCTTAATAACAATTAACTTCATGGTTTTGTCAATACTGAGTTTCTAAAATTAAAAAGCATTTTAAAACATATCTAGTTAATCAATGAGAACTCAATTACTCTCTTTAAAATGAGGGATAAGAAGACCTTACAAATCTATTTAGCTACTGATAAGTGTGTGCAAATTTACATATCTATTCATAAATTTTAAGTTAGTTAATTTAAGTACAAGCTACATAGCACTGAATGGTACCTAATAATTATGGGCTTTGTTATTGAAATTTGTGATTCTGAAAACACTACACAAAAAATCTGCTTCCCAGAGTTTAGTTGTTTGCTACTAGTAAGATGATATTATTGCTTCTAGTTAAGATGAAATGAAACTTTTCTATTTTCTTTGATTCATCAGTTTTATCCTTGTTTAGAAAGTTCAGAGTCCAGCCACATATCTTCTTCCTTTTTACTATAATGGTCTGATTTTCTCCAGCTTTATCAGCATAGCTATTATTATCATTACAGCAAATCAAGCATTCTTTCTAAGATACTAATTGGCAACAGTCAACAATAAATAATGTATATATGCACAGCAAATTGAGAAGCAAAATCAATGATTAAAGTCAAATTAAAGAAATGCTAGGAAAACTAATTTTGAAGCATCAGTAAAACTTGTTTTAGTAAACCAAGAAATAAGTATTGTTGTATTTTCAGCTCTAATCAAGTTGATATTAGGAGGAACAGTTATGTTTTAGTGTAACTGTTATGCTTCTGCAATGGTGCCAGGTATCGCAAATAAAATGAATAAAGAATAATCAGGAAATACATAGGTCTTATAATGGATTCTTACCCCAAATTTGTGTTTGTGTTATACACAAGCACACAAGTTATTATTACAATAACTCAGTTTTTAATTTTCAAACACATTAACTAAGAATCATATATCTAAGTTATATGTAAGCAAGTATACATTTAACAATCAAGCTTCAATTATGAAGATTATTTCAAGAATAAAGATATTCCACTTGTGCCTTTGAGCTGAGTTGTTGTAAGCCTCTAAGAGCAACCAATAGATATCTTCTAGGCCTCTCTCAGTATCCTTTCCAAGATCAAGAAGGAGTATATATTCTTGCAGAATTATTAAACTCAGTACTTTTCACTAGCTGGCTCATGCACTTAGCTAATATTTCCTTTCCATGGTAAAATAAGAAAAATATGCTGATGGTAAAAAGTCAATAATCTTAGTCACAATAAACACATTGGCTTGCTTGATACAGACTCTGTAAAATTACCAAGTGTTAAAAACATATCCATTGTATCAATGAGAACTCAATTATGAACAAAATTAAGAGAGAGGATAATCCCTATTGCATTTTAATAGCTGAGGGCATTTTCTAATCTGAATCATTTTATTTTTTCTTAAAGAATAACATAAAATTATAGAAAATAATGAGACAATAAAACATTAAAAGAAAATGAATGAGAAATATTTATGTATTAGAGTGAGCAACAGATAGGTTTTGCATGAAGGATGCTTGTACTCATGGATTATCACTTATAGCTAAAAATGAAAAAAAAAAAACTGAGAGAAAGATGCAGGACAGTTATGGCAGAATGCATGATCTGGGATGGGGTGGGGGTGGGGGGGAGGGAAAGGGAAATAAGCCTGAACTGAATTGGAAAAAATGTATGAAATGCACAAATCATCAATAAAAATTAATTTAAAAAAAAATAAAAATAAATAAATAAAAAAAAAATAAATAAAAATAAATAAAATGTTTTCATTTTCTTAGCTCCTGCTTTTACATCAGGACATATAATCACATCAAAAGACTTCAATCTCCAATCCACAAATGAGAGAGAATGCATGTCCAGAGAAACGCCATGAGGACTACCATGCCAAAGCAAACCTCAGTGTGTGTTACAGAGCCATGGCTGGAAAAACAGACTTGGAGATGAATGTGACAGTTTCTACTTTGTTTCAACCAAACAAGACTACCCTCAATTTTAGCCACCAATATTTTACAAAGAACACACTAAAGAAGAGACCACATTTTCAACAAGTGGTCCTGGCAAAAATAGACCTCCACATTTGGAAAAATGAAATTAGACTGTTATTTGTCACCCTGCACAGACATCAACTCAAAATGGATCAAAGACCTCAATGTGAAGCTTGAAATGCTAAAACTGTTAGAAGAAAATTTAAGGGGTACCCTTCAAAACACAGGTGTAATTGAACAGCATTCTTTTGGATTCAAGGTCAAGAGTTCACAAATGGGACTTCATTAAAATAAGAAACTTCTATACCACAAAGAAATAACCAGTACATTGAAGAGAAGCTTTCATATTGGGAGACACCACTTAGCCATCACTAGAGCATTAATAAACAGAATTTATAAAGTCTACAAAAATAATGAAGCAGGAAATCAAATGGCCCAGTTAAACATGGGCTATAGATCTGAAAAGGCCTCTCACAAAAGAAATAAAAATGGTTAAGACACATATATAAATGCGTTCAACATCCTTAGCAATTGGGGGAATACAAATAAAAACTACTTTAAGATTTCATCTATCCCCAGTAGAAAGATCTAAAAAAAAAAAAAAAAAAAAAAAATAAAGAACAATTAACACCAAATTCTGGCATCCACTGTTGGTGGGATTGAAAAATATTGCAAAACCTATGGAATCAGTGTGGAGAAGTCTTAAAAACTAAAAAAATCTTCCAGAGGGACTAGTCATGTCATATCACTCCTTGGCATATATCCAATGGACTCATCCTACTGCAGAGATATGTGTACATCTATGTTCGTTGTTTCTTTTTTTTACCAGAGCTCATATATAGAAACAATCTAAATGTGCCTAAATTGATGAATGAATAATGAAAATTGTGTACATTTATACAATAGAGATCTACTGGTCAGTAAAGAAAAATAAAACCATGAAATTTGCAGGTCAATGGATGGAACTATAAACTGTTGTACTAAATGAAGTAACACATACTCATAAATTTGCATGATATGTTCTCTCTCATTTGTACTTAGCTTCAAATCTTTAGATGTGGCTATATATTTTGAGGAAACCACAGGAGCCAGGAAAATTGAAAGGACCATTGAGGGTAAATGAGCAGGGGTTGGGGGAGAGGGTAAGAGGAGACAGGTGTTATTAAGAAGGAAATGAGAAAAATGGAGAGTTTTATTTTAACTAGAAGGGAGTAGGGAGGGGTGCAAAGGGGAGTGAGAGGAGAATTAATGCTTAGATGGTATGAAAAACAAGAGAGCAATACATTAAGCCTACTGAAAAATATATGTAGAAAAAGTGTACAAAAGCATGTGTATTACTGTAGGCTATATAGCATAGTGCCAAGCAGGAATAAGCACCCCCCCCACCCCCGCATTCAAGTTGTTGGTCAGGATAGTCCAAGAGACTCTCAAAATAACACTGGCTCCTGAAACAGCCTTCCATTACCTCACAGAACTTAAAGGTAAGACCTGATTATTGAAGACAGGCCATAATTTGGCACAGAAATTGTATCAGTCCAGCTGGAAGTAACCTGGAAGTCTCACTGAAGACTATTTCTCATGGCATCAAAGGATACTATGCAAGATGCCAAGGGAAAAAACCAACTAATGGTTCCATCCAGCTGTAAAGCTTAGTAAATAGCAATGAGTAGGTCCACAAACATAGTCCTGGGTGCAGTAGTGGCACCTTTATCTTGGAGATAACAACTGTTTAATGGAAATTAAGTCCCTCTCAATGGGAAGTCACTCAGTGCTGCTGTTACTATATGCAAATATACGTAGCTGGAATGGTCATAGATCTTAGAGAAAAACTTATGCCATATCCCTAGAGCAAAGCAGTTTCTTACTTTATTCTAAACATGCATCCTCATAATTACAGACAAGTGTACCTTTCCAAAGAAGCTTCTTTTACAACATATAGAGACCATTACAGTGTTCCAAAATTGATCACACCCAGAAAATAAATGCCTGTGAGACACTTAACCTTAAGTAATATATCTCTTCAAGGTGAACTCTAAACATAAGATAAATGTATCTCTCAATTCTCACCAGAGAATTATCTTATACAGCACATGGTGATTAAACACAGATCCATAATTGCCCAATGTGCAGAGAAGAGAGCACAGAATGCTTATCCCTGAATAGCACACCTATCCAAAACCTTGACTACTTATGGCTCAAGGATCATTGAGGGAAAAGAGGTAGAAAGATTGTTGAAACCAGAGGGGTTTAGATGACTGTGGGGACTCGGGCCATAGTGTTCCTGCCCTCCTACCTACAAGCCAGGTCTCTGTGTTGCAGTCTTGCTTGGCCGTAGTGCACAACCCTGATTGCAATGAAGTGGGGCACAGAGGAAGCGGAGATGGTCCTTGGAGTGACTGATGAACCAGAGAGATTAAAAAAAAAAAAAAGATCCTTTCGTCATTTGTTTTTCTGGGATTGTGTTACCTCACTTAGCGTAATGGCTACAAGTTCCATCCATTTATCTGCCAAGTTTGTAATGTCATCTTTCTTTACCTCTGCATAGAATTCCATTATGTAGACGTACCACATTTTCTCTATCCACTCCTCAGATGAGAGGCACTTGGGTTGCTTCCAGCTCTTTGCTATTATGAAGAGAGCTGCAATAAACATAGATGCACATGTATCTCTGTGGTAGGATGAGTTTTTTGTGTATATACCCAGGAGTGGTAGGACTGGGTCAAGTGGTAGGCTCATTTTCAGTTTCTTGAGAGTTCTCCATATTGCTTTCCATAGAGGTTGCACGAGTTTGTATTCCCACCAGCAGTGGTTGAGTGTTCTCCTTTCCCCACAACCTCTCCAGCATTTGGTATCCATTATTTTCTGGATAACAGCTAGTCTTACTGGAGTAAGATGAAATCTTAAGGTGGTTTTAATTTGCATTCCCTTAATTATGTGGATGCTAGCACCAAATCCATAGTTGAAAGGCAAGCTGAGACAAGTTAATGTTATATTTCTTTTTATCTGGTGGCAACAATGCTGTTATAATGTGAATTCATTAACTGGCTCTAGAATTAACTGACCACTTTGTAGTTGTGGTATATGTATGGGGGGAATGTATTCATATATTAGAGTAATATAAATTAAAGGGAATAAGTGAATTCCTAAACATATTTTGGAAATAGATACAGTTTATTTTCAAAGGTCATAATTTTGGTGTATGTGACATATATATATATATGTATATATATATATATATATATACATATATATATATATATGCATATTTTGGAGCAATACATATAGTAGGGATCAACAATGACAAAAACACTGGATCAAAGAACTGACTGAAGCAGTTAACTTCTGCCCAAACAATAAACCTCTGCAGAGAAAAACTTGAAAAAGACTGAGAAAAAGATGTAAGACATGTATGGCAGAATGCATGAACTGGGGTGGGGCGAGAGCATGGAAAAGGGAGTGTGTCTGAATTAGAGTGAGAAATGATGTGTGAAACACACAAAACACCAATAAAAATATTTTATTAAAAAAAGAAATATCCTGGAGTCAGTATCTGAGGGCAAAGTCATTTTATTGTAGGAGTTTAAAATCTTATATAGCAACTTTGCTGGGCTTTTTGACAAGGATGGGGGTGGGATAAATGAAAGTGTACATGTGTTTTGCAACAGGTAAGTTTTGCACCATTTGCCTCCTGAGATTAGGCTTTTATGACAGATGCAACATTTGGCTCCTGAGACTAAGGTAGGTGTGTGTGTGTGTGTGTGTGTGTGTGTGTGTGTGTGTGTGTGTGCGTGCATGTCTGTCTGTCTGTCTGTCTGTCTGTCTGTCTGAGGAGAGATAAGCTTAGGAATGCTACACTTCAAGCTACTTCCCTGGGGGTGGTGTGTGTGTGTGTGTGTGTGTGTGTGTGTGTGTGTGTGTGTGGCTACAGGCACCTGATACCCAAATGCATGTGGGGGTGGTTCCCTTCTCCTTCCAACCTTCTAGGTTATCAGAGTAAGAAGCCAGCTCATTTGTGTCTCAGCCACCATGGAATATCAGGCCCCACAGATGTCCACAAGGATACAGACTCTTCCTGTCAGATGGTCAGTTACTCATATAAATTACAAGAATGGTGACAGCATGTAAAAGTCCTATGTAACCTCAAAACATACAAAATCTCAGGATAGACATTGGGATGTGAATAAGAAATACCAAAACACCTAAGGAACTCTGGTCAACTAATGGCCCCTAGGAGAGAGAAAGACTGTCTTACAGGGATGTGACTCTTTGGAGCCAGTGGGTGGACTGTCACTGAAATAGATTTAGGTATACAAATTGGCCTCTACAAGCTGTATTGTATATGAGCGTATATTAAATTGTACAGCATTAGTTGGAGGTGGTGATAGGGGAGGGATCTAAAGACTATAAATCTATATCCTATGAAAGTCCCAAAAATTCAGTACAAAAACCAGAGTGACATAAGAGAAAATAAAAATTTTATAGTAACAGTTGATACATTTTCTTTGTTTAGCTGGATATTAACACTCTCTCATCCTTATTGAGCAAACCACAATGAAGAGAACCTTGTTATTTGGGTAACCAGATATCAGAGTGGCTAGTAAGCACTACTTGAGTTGAAATTTGATCCAGATATCAGCCCTCCCTTTAGTTTCCCAGACCTCCATGCAACATATAGCTCCTGAGTATTGTTCTCTCTCCACTACGTTGTGTGCCAGATGGTCATAATTTTCCAGTATGGATTTCAATGTACTGGAGTCTGATATGGTCAAATCCATGTTTTTATGCATAGTGATAGTCTTACTAATTCTCAGGTTTCCTGTTTATCAGTGTCTGTCCCCTTATCTTGAGTAAGTTTGCTCCAGGTAAACATGTGCATGTGGGGTATTAACTTCTTGTTGTGGCTCTCAAGGCTCTGGTGTTTTCAGTGGAAGCAGGTGGGGGCCCTGCAGTCTGGAGCAGCAGATGGGCCAAATTTTCTCTCTTGTCACTTCTTTTCCCTGCAGTGTTGTTCTATGGATCTGCTCCGTCCTTGCCAAAGCGTTTTAGGCAGTGAGAGGAATGGTCTACACTGGATTATTTCCCAATATCAGCTTCATGGGGATTGTGGGTCTTGTAAGATTTTGTGTTTGCTCTCTTTGCTTCTGGAAACTTCCTTTTCTCTGTTTGTGGTTGAAGGGTGGGCACTGGGGGAAATAAGATTCAGCTCCCTTTGTTCTTTAATTACTCTGGGTTAAAACCTAATTTTTTTTGTTATGCATATCTTGCATAATTCCTGAAAATCTGCAAATGACTGTGATCTTTTTCTGCCTTTCCATAGTTTTCGCCTCTTTCTAAAGCAATGGATCACATGTTTGCTTACAGATTTGTGGGAACGTAAATTATTGCTGATTGATTTAGTAACTATAGTCAGCAGTATAGCATGAAGCCCTCTCTGTATATTAACTATACATGTCTGTTACTTGTGTCTTCTGTGTGTATATTTCTATAATGGATTTTATATGGCTGGATCTACATACATATTTAATTGTCAGCTTGGTCTCCAGAGCGAGTTTCAGGACAGCTGGGACTACAGGGAGACCCTGTCTCAAAAAGACCAAAAAAAAAAAAAAAATGTCAGATTTGAGCAGCTTGGGATTCCATAACTTATGTGGCCATTGAAGATTTTTCATTTAATTTCAGTTGTTTACCTTTATTAAAAATATAGTTTAGTATAAAGTTGGAGCAGGTACATATTAAAACATTATGATCAAAACATGCCACACCATTACAGAAGCACACAAAGTAATCTAAATAAAACATTGCTTATTTGTTACAAGTTAAATAAAAAGATAATTTTATGAGTCAATAATTTTATGAACTCTTCTCCAGGATATTATGATTACTTACCATTTTGGACATAATACAAACCACCACAGAGATGCAGCATAGAATCTGAGGAAGCACTCATACTGATGTAAGACAAATTAAATTTCATTTTTGACTCTTCTTTAAATATGTGAATGATTATAAAGACAATAATCAATTTCCGTGCCTTAATTTCTATACTGTGAATTTGAAATATATTGCCCATATTATATATTTATTTTACAAATGCTATAAAACTTCAGTGTGAATAGCATGTAAAATTATAAAGCATTTAATGTAAACTTGATATATTTAACGCACCTAAGTAAAATTCCTCTCTTATATACACTATTTACTTCTTTTAGAACAAATTGCTTACATAAAATTGATGCCACATATTTTTAGTTCACTTTCTTATCATGTGTCTCATTCATCTAAGATCTAAGACTCATGAAAGCAGGAGTTCTAAGCGCTTTGCTTGTGACAGTATCCCAGAATTTACTACAATGATTATAATATACTAGAAATATATGTTGGTTGAGTACATGCCTGCTAGTTATTATTTCTATATTATTTTAGTTTATATTCTTTTGAATTTGTGCTTATAACTTCACATGGCACTCTAACTTGGTCCCTACATTTTTCAGGAAATCAAACCCTTGCACTTCAATAACAAATAATGTGATTCTGTTTCTTACAAAAACCTTTAGAAAAAAACAAAAATGCAATTGAATTTATAAGTTCGAATTTTAAATATACGATTATTCTGTTAAAATAAATGTACTTGGATTGATGAAGTACCTAGGCAGTAGGCCATCCTAGTGTGTACGAAGTCTGAACATGATTTTAAGAACTGATGTGTTCTCAGAAAGATAGACTGAAATCTTTATCCCTAGTACTGAGATTTAGTCAACATCCTGGGGTTAAGCATGGCCCACCATAAATTGTACTGTAAATAAGCTGCTCTGTGAGATCTGAGTGACATTTAACACATCCTAGCATGAAGTTAATTAGGCATATCTTACTCTATTATCATGGAAGTGAGATTATACCATACTGAATTTGAACTGGGCATTAAGAGCAGAAAGCGTTGAGGAAATACAGGAGATGGCAAGTTTTTTTTTTTTAATTTTTATTTATTTTTTATGTCAAAATTTTAGGTATTTCCTAAGGAGTTTCTAGCTCCCAGAAATGTGTGGACAAGGATGAATATATAAAGATTCCATCTCTTCTATTTGGGTGGTAAGTGTTCCTTAGTTTCAGACACAATAATGTCTGAAATCCAAGTATTCTAAAGAACTTCAGTAAAACTAAACTCATAAATTCATCTCTGGTATTTTCTATGCATAAGAAATGTGGTGAAGAGAATTGAGGGATCAGAAGGTTATGCAATTTATCTAAAGTACAAAGTAAAAAAACAAAGCAATAGCAGGTACAGAATTTTATAAAAGTCATAATCATAGTTAGAAATGACTGGAATTTTCTGTCAAACCTGAATTTTACTGTTAAGCAAAATAAAGCATGTGGGATTTTCTGTGAAGAATGGTGAAGGGACTGCTGTTTCAGCCCACTCTACTGCTATCTTTTAGTGTTTTATGGAGTCTGGCTTAAAGCAGAATTCTTAAAAATGGAAGACAAAGAACTGTACTACTCACAACAAGACCACTAGTCAGAAACTTTCATTATTTTATGTTGGTTCCTGTGTTCCCTCTGAGCCCCACGAGGATGCCAGAGGCTCCGCTTAAGAGCCTGCACACCTGTGTGCTTTCTTACCTGAGGGAACTACTGACTTTGAGGATTTATTGCTTTTATGATGAACAAAAGGAAGTCTTCACCTTGGGTGTGGGAAGGTGGTGAGCGTTTTATCACTGTTTAAAATTGCTGGCCAAGAAAGGAATTCAGACTTGAATTCTCTCTCTCTCTCTCTCTCTCTCTCTCTCTCTCTCTCTCTCTCTCTCTCTCTCTTGTCTCTGTCTTTCTGTCTTTCCCTCTCTGTGTCTCTATCTCTCTGTGATGCTTGTGCATATACATGTTAATTTGTTTGTATATGTTTGTGCAGGTTCAGTTGCACAGATCAGCACCAGTACCTGTGTATAACAGCCAGTTGATATTTGGTTTTGACTATCTTTTGGGGGACAGGGTGGGATAGGGTCCCTCACTGAAACTGGAGCTCATCAATTTAGAAAGACTAACTGGCCACTAAATTCAAGGGATCCACCTGTCTATACCGTAGTTCTGAAGGTTACAGATGTTTACAGCCATGCCCAACTTTTTACAAGGGTTTTTGGGGATCACAACAAAGGTCCTCATGTTTGTACAGCTTTATCAGCAGAATTGTCTTCCCAGTGCCAGGAACTTGTATTCTTCTTATACCCAGGAAATACTAGAAAAATTTACAAGGTCTTCAAAGATCACCACAATAATTTTTAAATCATATACACCTCTAGCCTGTATTGTGTATCAGATTTTAAAATGTTGACAGGATTATGCTAATCTGTCAACCAGTGATTTATATGACCTATATAGGCTGGCCCCAAACCTGTTAAAAAAGAATCTGTTTTTCTTTATAGTATTTTGTCAACAATAAAACTTAAATTTAAGCACTGTCTGACCTCAGTCATGCTCCACATAACATTGAATTATCCATTGGTAAATAAATCTCATAGAACAGCATTAGGTTTTATTTTAGACATCCAAGATATACTTTGAGTCCAGGCTGTTGTCTATTATGACCAATGCAAGAGTGCCTAGATTTACCTGCTCATCCTGGGTGTCATTGTCTATAATTAGTGGAGTAATTGATGAGCCATAACATAGCTTCTCCTCCTAAACAAATCATATCTTATCACAATCTTTTCCTTCACACAAACATAGTTTGAAGCTACCCAGCACACACCAGATCACACTGCATGTTCACACTTGCTTTGATCTGGATAAATATATGAACAATTTTAGTTAGTATTTGCACATATTTATCATATATGAATTAACACAAGGATACTAGGACATAAAGCTTGTGAATGTGTCCCTCACATTCTAGCAATTGTGAAAATTTGTGCCTTAATGATTCAGCTATGGGGATACCACTGAGGGTATAAATGCAGCAGAACAGTTTAGAGCCATCCAGTCCATGATTTTGTAGCACAGAGATGACAACACTGGTGTCAAAACAAATTGCCAGCCTCAGTTTTTCCTTGATTTAAATGGTAGTCCTCTACAGACAAAGAGAATGTTCTCAATGACTCCTTAAACATCTTAGAATCTAAGATGTCCACTCAGCAGAAGCTGAGAATTTTACCTTTAGAACCATCATATATTTCTGTTTCCCAATTCTGAATCTATAGTATTGTTCCTAATCAGCTCCTATTTTACCCTGACCTATTATTCAATAAGGCATGAGTGGTGGTCTCAAATTCCTCAAATTCCAAAAAATAAATCTATCATACTCCATTTTGGTCCTGATTATTACAAGCAGACAGATATCTATGAAACTGAGGACAGCTTGGTCTATATAGAGAGTGGGTCTATAGGGAGACCCCATACCAAAACAAAGCAAAACTTGCCTTCCCAACATATCAAGTAGCCAATAAATATACACATAGTCAAACAGAACTTGAGCTTGACATAATCATTTTGCAAGTGTTTTCGATGGAACAAAAAGTTTAAGATTGTGTATGTTAGAAAAACATGAAAATTCACACACCAAATGGTGAAGAATTAGGATCCTCAGCACCCCCCTCATGTCTTCCCTATATTTTCTGTGGGATGACTACAGTAGGCTGTATTACTTGCAAAGCTTTTTCTATGAGGAACTTACACCTATGTACTTCCTCCTGGAACTAATCTGAGCCTCTAAAGTACTACTTAGTTATCAATTGAAACTATCAAAAGGTGATTTTAATGTTGACTTTCAATCAGACTTCATAAGATGAGGCTGAATTTCTACACATTTTTTCATTATGCCAAACTTCACATGGCAGGTAGCTAAAGTCCCAGCTTTTTCTCCCTCTCTACTTCTGTCTCAGTTTGCTTTCATTTGTTTGTGGTGATGAAAACACTGACCAAAATCAACTTCGGAGGATTTTTTTTAATCTTACATCTCCCAGGATTCTGGAGCACCGACCATGGAGGAATGCTGTTTACTGGCTTTCTTCTCTGGTCTTGGCTCAGCCTGCATTCTGACACAACCCATGGCTACCTGCTCAACGGTGGTGCCACTCACAGTGGACTGGACCATCCTACATCACTCAGTAACCAAGAAAATTCCCCACAGACATTACCACAGTGCAACCCAATGGAGGAAAGTCCTCAAATGGGGTTTCGTCCATCCAGCTGTGTCAAGTTCACAGTGGAAGGTATCCGGCACAATTCGCCTTTTGTCAACTTGACAAAGCACATGGCCATGAAACCACAGCCTTTCTCTTTCTTATCCCCTGGATTTTACAACACAGAAGAGTACAATTTTAAAAGCCTCCCAGTTGTTAAAAATTTCAAACACTATATTTATCTCCTCCCTCCTTGTCTAATCTCCTACTTCTCTCCCCAGCTAATGTACCCCCAATTTTTCCATGTTCCCCTTGATCCTGTCTCCAATTATCTCCCATCTCTTGAGCTCCTTCCTCCCCTTTACCCACATGTTTCCTTGTACATCCTTCCTCCTCCCTTCCCAGTTTAATATTTCCATTTTCCTTGGTTGTACATGTTTCCTACTATCCCACTCACTCTTTTCTTTTTATTTACCTCTATGATTCATTCAATTTTCCTGGTTCCTGGGGGGTATATCAGGATATATACTTACATATAATGTTTGTTGCTAAAATCCACAAATGAGAGAAAATATATGTCACTTATTTATCTGAATCTGTGTTACTTCACATAGTAAGAGTTTCTAGCTCTGTGCACTTGCCTGAAAATTTCATGATTTCATCTTCCATACCACTGAGTAAAACACAATTGCATAAATATACCACACTTCCATTACCTGTTCATCTGTTGAGGAACATTTAGCTTGTTTTTATTTCTTAGCTATTTTGAAATGAACAGCAAAAAAATTGTACGTACAAGTATCTCTATAGTAGGATGCATATAACCAGAGCATATGTTAGATTCATTTTTTAGTATTTTAAGAGTTCTTTCTAGGTGGTGTTAATAAACAGGGAGCAAAGTATTAGCTCAAACGACTACTGAAAAATAACATATAGTATCTGAACATGAGTGCATGCATATAACCAAAGGCTATATAACACGAAGCACAGTGCCAGACAAGAGAAACCTCTCTTTGAGTTGTTGGTCAGGCTATTCTATAAGGCTCACCAAATAACAAAAGTTCTTGCCATGTGTATTAGTCACTTTTCCGTTGCTGTGATAAAACACCATCACCAAAGGAACTTATAAAAGGAAGAGTTTATTTGAGCTTATGATTGATGGTTCCAGGGAATTAGAGTCCATTGTGGTGGGAGGCATGGCGGCTGGAGTTGCAACAGCAAGCCAAGGGTCACATCTTGCAATGAGCACAGGAAGCAGAGAGAGGGTGACTGGAGACCACGAGGCTTATTAAACTCACTAAGCCTGCCCTCAGTGACATACTTCCTCTAGCACGGCCACACCTTCTAAGACCTCCAAGAACAGTGCCACCAACTGGGGACAAATGTCTGAATACTTAAAGCTTATGGAGAACACTCATTCAAACCACCACATTCCACTCCCTGGCCCCCATAGGCTCCTGACCATATAAAATACGAAATGCATTTAGTACAACCTTAAAAGTCCCCATAGTCTTTACCAGTTTCAATGCCATTCAAAAGTCTACAGTTCAAAGTCTCTTCTGAGACTCAGGCCAAGCTCCTAAACTGTAAGCTCCTGTAAAATCAAAAGGCAAATTACATACTCCCAGCATACAGTGGAACCAAATACCCATTCCCATTCCAAAAGGGAGGAATAGAGGCATAGTGAGGAAATACTGGACCAAAACAAGACTGAAAACCTGCAGGGCAAACACCAAGTCCAGTAGCTCCACATGCAACTTCTGGGACTTGACTTCCAAAGGGCTTAGATGGCTCAGCTCTTCCAGCTTTGCTTGCAACTAAATCTCTTTCTTAGGCTGGTACCACTCCCTGTATGCAGCTCTGCTTGGCAAATATCTCACAGGTCTGGCATCTCAAATGTCTTATTGGGGTCTCTGCTGTCAACCAGACTTCACATTGACAGCTTCATGCAATGGCCTATCAGGGCCTTCTTTATTCAGGGACATACATGCTGCACTCTGCCTGACCTTGGCAGCTCTCTGAAACCATGGAGGAAGAACTGAAGACCCCTTCACTCTTGCAAACTTCATGCCTCTAAAGCCAGCACCACGTGAATGAAGCTTCTGAGTTTGGCTGCAAGTTTGGGATGGACCCTGTCTTATTTCAATCACATTTGCAACTTTTCTCTGCCCTGAACTTGGAGCAGAAAACCCTTTCAGTATTTTCCTTTCAAAAGTTTGAGGATTAGCTGGGTGTGGTCTTGCCCTGAAGGTACTATTTCTGTTGTTTACTTGTAAATCTCAAGGCTCTTCCTTAATCACTTTAATCTCACTTTTCCCATTGTTTACTTGTAAATCTCGAGGCCCCTCCTTAATCATTTTAATCTCCCTTTTTCCACTGTTTACTTGTAAATAGCTAGGCCTCTTCTTATCACTTTAACCTCCTTATCAAAAGGAAACTCTCCTTCGAATGCCTTGGTACCACCTTTAATCTTCCTAGTGGGGTTTTCAGATCCAAACTGTATATTCTGCATGTCTTTCTGCCCCATCTGTTCTTCTTCACTGTAGATCTGTACAATATTCACCATTAATAGCCACGCCACAATTTCCATGTTAGGCTATCTTGAAATATCCTCCACCAAAGACATTAGTCCATTGCTTTTCAACTTAGCATCAGGCAAGCATTTGGGCTGTGGGAAAACTGCTGCCAGACTCTTTATTAAAATATCCCAGTTGCTGCCTAAGTCTTTATTTTCCTCTGGAACTATATTTTTTGCAGCAATGCTTTCTTCCAGGCTTCTACTAGAATGGCCTCTTAAGCTCTGCTTATAGTAATCAACAGCTTTTCTAGCCCAAAGTTCCAAAGTCTTCCACATTTCTCCAAACATCCACATGGTCAGGTTCTTCACAGCCAACACCCCACTCCTGGTACCAAATAACTGTATTAGTCACTTTTCTGTTGCTGTGATAAAACACCATGACCAAAGGAACTTATAAAAGGAAGAGTTTATTTGAGCTTATGATTGATGGTTCCAGGGAATTAAAGTCCATTGTGGCAGGAGGCATGGCAGCTGGTGCTGGAGCAGCAAGCTGAGGGTCACATCTCGAAATGAGCACAGGAAGTCAAGAGAGCGACTGGAGACCACAAGGCTTGTTAAACTCACTAAGCCTGCCCCCAGTGACATACTTCCTCTAGCACGGCCACACCTTCTAAGACCTCCAAGAACAGTGCCACCAACTGGAGACAAATGTCTGAATATTTAAAGCCTATGAAGGACACTCATTCAAACCACCACACCATGGATCTTGATATCCTTCCAGAACTTGAAGGTGAGACCCTACTGCTGAAGACAGGACATACTTTGGACACAAGACAAGGAACAATGGAGCTGGAACTGAGCTGGAAGCCTCCTCTCTGAAGACTAGCTTTCACAGTTTTAGAGGACATTATGCAAGCTGCTAAGGGACAAATTCAATCAATGGTCTAATAAATGATTTAGGCTCAATAACCACAACAATGACCAGCACAACAAACTATAGTGGTGCAGCAGAAGCAGTTTTGACTTGAGGGGGTGGGGGTGATAGTCAACAGCTATCTAATTGGATTTGAAACCCTCTCATTGGGCAGAAACTCATTCTTGGTACTATAAACATAACCAAATACAGAAGGCTGGAGAGGTCATAGATCCTAGAGAAAATTCTACATATTCAGTATACCTAGACAAATGTAATTTCTGATTTCATGCTATATATGTATCTTTATATTTGGAGTCAAGTATATCATTCACCATTTATCAAATAAACTTCTTTTTTTGCAACAGATAGAGGCCATTACAGTGTTCTAAAACTGGTCACATGCAGAAAACATTTGAGAGATTCCTAGCTCTAAGTGACACATCTACAGTTGAATATTTATACTCAAAGGTCATGGGACATAGTGGATCAGGGGGAAAATTATACTAATGCATTTCTCAAGACTCATCAGGAATCTTCCTCATGCAACAGAGAGCAGTGTACACAAAAGGCCACAACTAGCCAAAATGTATGCAATCAGGGACTGCAGAATGCATGTCCCTAGATAAGACTCCTATGTTAATCTTTATTCACACAGGGCTCAGTGACCATTGCAGAAGAGGACAATGGAAAGATTGTAAGAGCCAGTGTTGGTATATGATCATAAGGAACCAGTACTTCCAGGACTCTGGGAACTTAGTCATATGAACATATAGCAATGGTGACACAATGAACAAGACCCATGCATTCAGCAAACATCCCAGCATAGAACATGGAAAATGGGCAGCAGGTCCCAACATTAGCTGAGTAACTATTGGTAACTGATTACCCCTGGGTGCAGGGGAGATGACCATTTTCAGGGGAGTGTCTCTGGATAGGCTGACTAGACTCCAGTGGATGAAATTGTATCTAGGGACATCTCAGGACACAAACTTGACTCAATAGTCCTTAACGTATATGACAGAATGCATGAAGTTCTTTGGAGGTACTATATGGGGATATAGATGTGTGAGGTGGTCTAAATATGATTAAAGTATATTGTATTAAATGAATAAAATTTCGATAAAATATACATGGAAAAATTCAAACACCTTCCATGTCTGTTTAAATACTCTCTTAGCTGTGTCTTACTGCAGAATCCCAAACCAGTTAAATACTGTCTTATTTTAAAAGAGAAGTCTTGATCACACTTAAGCAAAACCTAAGTATAATAAAGTATCCCAGATTTGGACATCTGCAATTCACTAACAATCTTCTCAGCTCCTGAGGGCTTGGGGAGCTTCACTTTTCTGATCTTGATGTCCACAGGCCACACATCTTGTCTGGCAGGCTCAGGCAAGCTCTTCTTTACACCTACCACTGCCTTTTGTGGTCATCCCTTCATACTGGCATCTCCAATATGCTGGGAGCTCCATTGCAACTGAGTCTTCACTTTCACCATTGGCTTATTCTGGATTCACATATTGCCAAGCCTCGGATCACCTCCATGAGATTTTCATGCCTTCAAAACCAGCACCACTATTATTATATATTATTAAGTCTTGCCTCCAGCTTGTAATAGAGCCTCGTGCACCCTCCACACCACAGGTTCTGTGTACTGACCCTCAGGAAATACTTCCCAGAAAATTTCACTTTGAAGATGCTGATCTCTTGTTATTCACAGCTGATTTTCAACCCCAACTAACCTGCATCAATTGTCCCAGTAAGTAGGAAGGATTTCATGTCCAAAAAATTTCATTCCACACAAACAGCTATGTTGAAGTCTTTGCTTCCCTGTAAATTTCACAAGTCAGGCATCCGTTGCCAATTAGTCTTTCAGCATAACTGTTCCAAGCAGTACAGCAACAGCTCACTAAGCTCTGAGCACACAATGGCTTTTCCAAAGAAAAGATCCATACGTTTCCACAATCTACCCTAAAACAACATGGTCAGGTCACCCTATGATCCTGGCATCACCTTCTGTCTTAGTTTGCTTTAAAATGTAATAAGAACACTGGCCAAAAAACAACTTGTGAAGAAAATGGTTTATTTTATCTTACATCTCCACATTTTTCTTTGTTTCCTGACAATTGGAGAAACAACTATTCTATATTCTGACCTCTGAACCATAATGTTAGTCATTATTTTCAGGCTTTACTTTTTGTGTATTTATTTGTTTGTTTCATCAGAGCCATTGTCTTATATATCTCTTGCACCTTGCTATCCTGGTATGTGATATGTAGACCAAGCTGGCTTTGGACTCATAGACATCCAATTACCTCTGCTTTCCAAATGCTGAGATTAAAGTCATGAGCCAAAATACCCAGCACTTTAGATTTTTTATCGAAGTAGAGTCAGGATCTTTTGTTGAAATTGTGTAATCTATATTTATATAATTTGTTCTTTATCTCATAGTCATAGAAATTATACCTTAAAGAAAATCTTAAATTTTACTTTTTAGTCATTTTATTTTTCTGTTACAGTAAAGAACAGTCTTATTTCTAAGGCTGCTTCTCTCAGAAAAGTGACCTCTTCCCTTCTCCAACTCAAGACTTGCAATCTTCCACAACCATTTTAGATCTGTAACTTTGCCCCATCTATAGTCTATATTGACCTCCTTGCCTTGACCTTCTAAGGGATATTAGTTGTAGCATAAATACTGACATTGGATTGTATTCAGGTTAGCCCTATGTGGATTCAGTCATTTCAGCACCGGAAGGGAAGTAGCTAAGGTAGCACATTCCTCAGGAAGAGAGAGAGAGATAAATGGCCAGTGTAGATGCTGGCTATAAAATGATTTCCTCAGCTGACTGCACCACATGGTTAGTGCAAATATGAAGAGAAAGATTGCGTATCATGCTGAATAAACTGTCTGTACAGTGAATAGCAAATTAATTGGGGAATACGTATTGTAGCAATATGACTGGCCATAATTGGACTATTTATCACCCTATATTGCATATGTTGAAATATATGTCATGTACCCCTTTTTATTGTTTGGATTATATGGAAGTTACTTTTGAGTTGTAAATTAATGATTGTAAGTTGAAAATCATATTGATGCTATTGCACTGATTTCCTGATTTTTAAAGTATATTTCAAACTCACATTGAGAATTTTATTCAGCTGCAACAATAGGTGAATGCTGATTTAAATTTTTATATTTAAATTATCCACATACAGGTTTTATATGTTTTGAACATCAAAACAGAGTTATAGGATATTACCAAGGCATAGGTATATTTGACACTTTTCTTCTGTGAGTACTATTAGAATATGAAAATCTTTTTTAAAAGTTTGGTGTTCTTGTTAGTAAGCCAAATTATAATCAGAACTCATTTTGAAAACTCTGTTTCCATGGAAACATTGACTATCCTATTATTTATCAGAGTCTGATTTTAGTAAAGAAAATTGACTACATATTTTACTGAAAGTTATTTATGAGAAAGATTCTGAATGCTATTCATTGAAACAGGTAGCAAAAATCAATGCAGAAGGTGCTATTTTGGGACTGAGACATGGGACCACACAGAAAATGTTAAGATGAATCTGACAATTGTTAAGAAAATGAGAAATGAATTCCCAAGGTCTCAGGCAATTTCTTTTCCTATGAAAACAATTATCTCTGTTCTTTACCCCAAAGTAGATAATTGGTTTCGATATTTGTTTTTTAGAAAGGTTACGAGGGAAGCTCTTGAGGAGAATCATCCTCCAGTTTCCTGATAGATTATTTCTTTTTAGTGCATTTTCAATGCTCTGTACACAGAATGGTGAATTGCTGAAGAGGGGTTAAATACCAATTGAGGGCTAAAAAGCTGATCATTTCTAGGAAGCTTATTGGGTTATAGAGGGATCTTAACCAGGCAAATGTGCTGTTATCATGCCACTATTTCTTAGAAGTTTCTGTAAGGTGACATTGTTGCACATATTCTTTTTTTTTTTTTTAATTTTTTTTTTTATTTATTTCCGTATGTGTATCAATGTACTGTCTGCATGCAGGTTTGTGCACCCGTGTCGTGCAATGCCTTGGAGGTCAGAAGAGGGTCTCGGATTCCCCTGGAACTGGAGTTCTCCTGGAATTGGAGTTTCAGACGGTTCTCAGCCGCCATGTGGGTGCTGGGGATCGAACCCGGGTCCTCTGTAAGAGCGGTCGGCGCTCTTAACCGCTAGGCCATCTCTCCAGCCCCTGTTGCACATATTCTTATATTATGTTTATTATATTCTAATTCCTAGTTTCCAAGAATCTCTTCTCATTTAATGACAGGACTTTCTGCTTTCATGTTAATTGCTAAACCTAGATGTAAAAACACTTTTCTAAACCTCCATTTAAAATGGGGCAGATATGCTTTGTTTCTATTTCATGGTCAGAATTCTTTGAATAAGGCTGTCAAACAAGCATCACAATTTCAGTTGGGTCAGCCAGCACATACTTCTTCCTGTGACCTCTTCCAGTCTTCCACTACTGGCATAAACATACTTGCCAGAAGGCTACTTACTACAAAGTCAAGCCACCTGTACAAACAATATAATTTTGTCAGCCCTAGTCCACTGGCCTCCTGTCTTCTTTTAATATGGAAGAAAATTAAGAAAAACTATTTTAATAATTTGCTGTCTTGTGTAATGCTACTAGAAGATAAATATTTTTTCACAGATTTAAACTCCATAATAGAAAATATGGTTATGCATTCAATTACTATTCCTTGTTGTTTTTGTGTTCAGAAGATTTTTTAGAAGTTATTCTCACCTAGTATAAAGCCCGGAAATTTTCTTGAGTGTTCAAAAATACAGTAATTTATTACTATTAAAGGCAGTTCTTTTTTTCCATAATAATTCAAAAATGAAAATATGTTTTCTATAATTGAAAGAGAGAAAAAGAGGTAGGATATTGGAGAGGATGAGAGAAATGAGATTCAGAAAGGGGAGAAGAAAAACAGAAAAATGAGGAGAGAGAGGGAGGGGAGAGAGAGAGAGAGAGAGAGAGAGAGAGAGAGAGAGAGATAAGTTTTCCAAAAATAAACTATAGAAAATTCACACAGGTGGCCTGGAGAGATGGCTCAGTGGTCAAGAACACTAGCTAGCTTCTATGGAAATTTTTCCCCATTTAGGATAATGCTGGTTGTGGGTTTGTTGTATATGCCTTTAATTGTGTTAAGGAATGTTCCCTCCAGTACAGTTCCCTCCAGGACTTTAAACTTTAAGGCACGCTGTATTTTGTTGAAGGCTTTTCTGCATCAATTGAGAAGTGGTTTTTGTTTTTCAGTCTGTTTATGTGCTTTATGATATTTATTGATTTATGTATGTTGAACCATCCCTGCATCTCTGGTATGAATCCAGCTTAGTCATGGTGGATGATCTTTTTGATATGTGCCTGTATGTGGTTTGCAAGTATTTTCACTATCTGTTGTTATGTTTCCCTTTTCATCTCTAATTTGGTTGATTTGGAGTTGCACTTTCCTTCTTTTAGTCGATTGGGCTAGAAGTCTTTGTATCTTCTTTATCCTTTCAAAGAACCAGTTCTTGGATTCATTGATTTTTTTTTAATTGCTCTCCTTGTTTCGATTTCATTGATTTCTGATCTGATTTTTGTTATTTCTTCCTGTCTACCAGGTTTAGGAATCATTTGTTCCTGCTTCTCAAGTGTTTTTAGGTGCAGTGTTGAGTCGTTTATTTGTGCTCTTTCTGTTTTTTTTAATGTGGGCACTTAGGGCTATGAATTTCCCTCTCAGGACTACTTTTCTGGTGTCCCATAGGTTTTGCTGTGTTGTATCATCCCTATCATTTAGTGCCAGGAATGTTTGCATGATTAATTTTTTAAGCTCTGAATTTTTCAGATGTTAATGCATTAACCTCTGATTTTGAGAATGCTTATTTTTAAGCAAGGTTATGCAAATCATACAGACTCAAAAATACAAATATTTTATTAGATAAGATATACATGGACCTAACAAAGATTGTAAATCCAACAAATATGTTGTCAATAAAAATTATTCATTTTAACACTCCAAAATTTTAGAAATACATTACTTGCACATTCTGTCTACCTTGATATTCTGTGTATGGGGATGGAGAGATGGCCCAGCAGTTAAAATCACTGACTGTTCTTGCAGAGTCCCTGATGGGTTCAATTCCCAGCATACACATGTTGACTAACAGCCACCCATAACTGAAGTTCCAGGGTATGGGTGCCCTCTTTTTTACCTCCATGGGCATTTCATGGCATGGGTGAACTAACGCAAATGAAAGAAATACATTCATACACATAAAATAGAAATAATAAATAAAATAATGTTTACAAAAAAGATATTCTGAGTTTGGAACATATGTAGGGATGTTAACAATATTACCATTATATGTTTATATATAGTACATATATATAATATTATATATGTGTGTGTGTGCATGTGTGTGTATGTATGTAAACTGTGAAGCACTATAATTTGGAGTAAGAAAATTAAAGGTTAGCAAAATATTTTGCATTTCATTATGAAAATTTCTGTTGATTAGAGGAATGGTTTTAAATTTATAAATATTCTAAACTTTCTAGAAAATTTTAATTTTGAAATTAGCATTGGGGATTCTTTATGAAAAAGCATTCTCAACCTTTGAATGTATATCTCTTTGTGTGAAAGTGAGTGTTGAATTTACCAAATAATGTATCCATTAAGTTCGTGATGAAGCTAGATACTTGTGTAAGTATACTTAGTTCTCATTTTCTTAAATGTACTCTTCACATGTAAACAATGAGCTAATATAATAATTTTAAGATATCATTTAATATCTATTAGTTGTACTACGACATCCAATAAATAGAGAACTTATTAATCATTGACGATTATTTACAGAGCATTTATATTGATGATATCATGTAATTACAAACATTTTTATTATTCCCCATTCAAGATTTTTATTTCATGTAGATTTCAAAAGCAAAACCATGGAAGAATTTAAGAGGAAACTTCAGTATAAAGTCATAATCTTCTCATCTTAGCCCATAAACTCCATAGGTAATTTCATTAGAAAATAGACAGTGTAGTAATGGATTTTAAAAGAATATTTGTTTCTCATTTGGTTACACCTACTTACTAAAATGTGATTTTTTTTGAAACTGGAACTTAAACAAACAAGTCAACACCAGTTTTGGTGGAAAGTTGTACTTTGCAGTCGGAATAAACAATGGTTCAAAAAAACTTGAAAACTCAAAGCAACCTTTTCAGAGCTGAACTTGCAAAACTAAAAATACGAAGTGATGACAGTATTATCCTAGCCATGTTAGGAACTTGAAAGGAAGTTAAGTGTGAATCCTACTGTTTGTTTTGACAGAGCGGCAGTGCTGATAATTCCTTCTTGCTAACCCATTCTTCTAAGCAAATATATGTTGAATAAATTCTTGCCTATAAATCACATCCAAAATATTTTGTTTAAGAAGAGAAAGTAATGTAACAACTAGAAAGAGAAGATGTTTTGGCATTACCTAGGGGTGATTTTTAAACTACAGATATTCTCATATCACTTCCAAAATTTTACCATAATAAGTGTATACACAAATACCCCTATAGATCACCTTGAACATTTTCTGAAGAGTGAATTTTGATTTTTTGAGAGGGATACATATATTCATGGCATTATAAAGTTTAAACTAAATCAATAAACACGAGAATACTTAATTTACCAGTAAGAAAACAATTCAGTTGTGTGTGAGAATCTCAGCTCAGCGTGTATGCACTGATGTCCATGCTTTGTAGATATTAACTTGGTATAGTTTCATGGATATAGGTCAAATATATGATCTCCTAGACAAAAGACAAATAACTTTATTGGTCACTAACCAGGTAGAATGTGATTTCCATGTAACCTGGGAGACTTCAATATACAATCTTTTTTAATAGAACTTTACGTGGTTTGTTTGTTTGTTTGTTTGTTTGGTCTTTTGGAGACAGGGTCTCCCTGTAGCCCCAGCTGTCCTGGAACTCACTCTGTAGATCAGGTTGGCCTTGAACTCACAAAGATTCGCCTGACATGTTTTTAAGGATTATTTTGAGAGATAAGCCTCTGTTTGGTTTCATCTATGTTCAAAATCCCCACCCTGCCACAGCATTTTTAGCAACTGAAAGGAAAATCCAGTTACTTCACACCAAAACACTGATTTTATAATGTAAATTAAGACCTTTAAATTATAGTTGTGAATCTCCCAACTTCCATGCACTTTTTTGTTTGTAAGTTTTAATAATGTAGACATATATAGGAAAGCCTACATGACCACATTTTCCAGTAAAGTCAATGAAGAGTGACTAGGGCATAATAGAGCACAAACATGTGCTTTTTCGATGTGTTTAACTTAGGGCAATAGGTCCAAAACTAAACTAAAATCATATTACAAGTTCAAAAATCATAGAATAAATAGTACTTCACTTTTGATATGTTTTCTTTAGATTTAATAGTATCTTTACCCATCATATAACTTTTCCTCCATTAATAGTTAGGATTATTCTTATTGGAAACCTCTCATTGTAAGGACTGGTTTGGTAATTAGATTAATATTCATATTTAGAATACACATATTTAGAGGCTCCATTTAAGCTACATCATGACTATAACTATGAGTAACAACACATATGGCATTTCACAGTGCCAGACCTAAATAAGGATATCCTTTAAAAAAAGGTATTGGCATGAACAACTGCAATTTGGAATAGAATGTGATGTGTCACTAGAGACTTCTTTGATTGTTATTGCCTTTATAAATTAAAAGAAGACTTTTTGTCTTGCAGTTCTGGAAGTTACAATTCCAAAAGTAGTTTCTCTAGAGCTTTTGTACATTTATTGCCATTCTAGCTTCAAGGGGCTGCTTCCACTAATGCTTTTGCTGCACTGCCCAGCACTTGCATTGACCCAGTAGCTGCTGTGGTGGCCACCCTCCCTCTCCTTAGTCTGCCTCTCCTGATTATGCCTGCCTTATGAAGGGCATTGTGATAACCTTGGGCTCATATACTTAATCCAAAATAATTTCCAATTCCCATCTACAGTTCTATAACTTTATTATACCGGTTAAGTTTGTATGTCCATAGATGGTAACGTATTCAAAAGTAAAATGGGTTACAATACATAGACCTATTTGGTGGACCATTATTCTCCCTAATTAACAATTGTATGCATTTTATGCTTATTAAAAAAAAAAAAAAAAAAAAAAAAAAAGAAGTCTTGGAACTGAACTAAGCCATTTTGAATGAAATAAAAGACTGAACCTCTGTTTCTTCATATTCCATCATAAAGTTGAACAAGAAACTCACTACAAAAGATAACATATTTGACCTTGAAATGGTCCAACATAAAGACTTTATAACTTACTGGCTATTGATCTCTGTGCTTGTTTGCTAATACTCCGTTCACAAGTTCAACAGCTGAAGCTTAACTATGTTGACTACATCTCATTGCAAACTTTGACAGTCATTTCAAAGGGAGGAAGAAGCAGGTGAGCTTCCTATCACAATATGCTAATGTTTTGACATAACTGTCTACTGGGAAGTCGACTGGTAAGGGCGTACCCTTGAAGCTTCTTTCTGATGTCACACTGTGATCTGAATGAATATTCATGTTTTTGAGTGTCTGAGATGCTGTCATGGTCCCATCAGTTATTAAGCAATGACAACATGATGCTGTTTTGATGATCCTTGTTTTATTATTCGTACCAACTGCTGTAATCTAGACATCAGCATCAAGTTTCTACCTCCTAACTAATGCTGACATATTATTTTAATGGCATTTAAAAATAACATGCAATTTGTGAAAAAGTTTATAGGAAAATACAGAAAAGATCTAACAAGCAAGGATGTGATTCTATCTTTAATAACTTTTTTATTCTGTACAAAAATGTCACAGCAAAACTTATTAATATAATTACTATGTTTCAATTATAATAAAATATGACTAAAATATTTTCAAAGGTGGCTATGACTGCAATGTTTACCAATATCAGAATAATCAACACCTTTATTTCAATAATATATTAATAAAATTTAGCATTTCAATATATTTAAAATTTAAACATGCATCATATTCTTATAGATTTTATTATGCTGATTCAAAATTAAATATAGTACTGTTATAAAAAATGCAATCATAAACTGCTAATAAGTAAAACTAATTAGTATTAAATTATACTCTCAAAATAATAGAAAAAAAACTATCAGAAAATAGTCTCCTATCTGAAACTGCTGGAAATGATGGTATATTATTCACATGTGTTCAAAGACCTTATTTAGTGAAGAACAATGGTCCCTCTGTAACGTGGTAAAAAATAAAGGCGTTCCAGTATGGTTTGTGCTAGAACCATCATGAGTGTCTTTGGGCCACATTTCAGGAGTGCACTGTTAGAGTCTAACCAGTTCACTAAACAGATGAATGTGAGTCTAGGGAGATAAGATGCCCTGAGTTTGAAAGGCAGAGTACAGGAACCTGCTGCAGGATAATGTTGGAGACCTACAGAAGATCCTACACTTCTACAGTCAAGTACTGATTATGCCTCAGAGTGAGGAAACCACCTGAGGCTGAGGAAAGAAACACTCAGATGGCCACACAGTAGCCGTCATTGATGGGACAGTGGTTGTTGGGAGTAGGATATTAAATTGCTTCCATTTTCAGATAAAAATAAAAGAAAAAAAAAACCTGAGAAAGATAAACAAAAGTTCAATGTCTCAGTGGAAAAGAATAGTAGCCTTAATCTGATCACAACTCCAGGCCCAGTTGACACATCTAAAATGTTTGTGGATAAAGGTCTATTTTCAGAAACCCAATTTCATCCAGTGTGGGAAATCCAGCTTGAATTGCGAGCTGGATTTCCAACTAGCACCTCATGGTGGAGGGTCTGGCCCCGCCCCAAGGAGGATCAAGCAGCATGGCCTAGGTGCGTGATTCTGCATGGTGGGGCACCTGTATGCAGTGGCGTGGAGTTAGGGGGCTCATGATTGGTCCTGGGAACTGACGCCATTTGGTTTATAAAAGTGAGCTGTAGCAAGGAGTAAATTTGAATTTTATAGTAACATCATCACAGAATTCCGGCCTGTTATTTTTTTAACTATTGCATGCATACAGGCTAATGTAGGCCTCAATTTCGTTTGGGTGGTGTATTAGTCAGGGTTCTCTAAAGAAACAGAAGCAAGAGAATGAATATATATAACTATATACAATTTACTGATTTGCTCACGTGACAGAGTTCAAGGATTCCAACAGTAGCTGCACCACACTGGAAAGGCCGAGACGAGAATCCAGGAAACTGCTCAGTCGCAAGGCTGGATGTCTCAGTAGTCCCAATCCAGTGCTGAAGGCCCAAATGGGTTCCAGGAGATCTGCCAGTCTCAGTACACGCTGGGATCTCAAAGGTTGATCACAGCATCAAGACAAACTCACCAGATGAGAGAGACAAGCCACAGGAGAATAAAAGAGACCAGCTCCTTCTGCTGTGGCCTTAAATACTGCCTGCCGGCAGAAGGTAACGCCCACATTTGGGGTGGGCCATCCGGGTTGAGGCGGTCCAATTGGAAGACCCTTTTTCTCTTATTTGTTCCTTAGTCCAGTCAAGTTGACACCCAGGATTAACCATCACAAATGGCCAGTGGGTTGGAAAGAGATTCCTTTGCAGATCACCAATCTGGGTAGCTGGTGTTGTGTGGGCAGAGGCTGAAGATAGGCCAGCAGCCAGCATCCTGAAATTCCTGTCCTGGCTCTGGGCAGGTGAGAAGTCACAGCCAAGAGTGGAACAAGTGTCTCCTGGGTCGAGGCTAAGAGCCTAAGCTTGAGTTACCACTTAGGTTGGGTCTAAGGAAAGTAGCCGCCTGGTCTCTGTGCCAAGATGCCAGCTCCCCACAGTGTCCAAAAAGCTGGTGCTGTGTCCCCATCCCCCTTAGCAGGGCGTCGTGGTCCCTGTTCCACATAAAAAGAAATCTTCATACAATCCAGGAATGAAATTCAATATATGTAAAGGCATATAGATTGAACATACAACCCCTCACCCCCCGCTGGAAGGTGGGGCTGTGGGGGTTTGGGCACAACAGCCTGCAAATTGGTTTTACATGAAGGATGCTTGTACTCATGGATTATCACTTATAGCTAAAAAATGAAAAAAAAACTGAGAGAAATATGCAGGACAGTTATGACAGAATGCATGATCTCGGTTGGGGTGGGGGTGGGGGGGAAGGGAAAGGGAAATATGCCTGAACTGAATTGGAAAATGATGTGTGAAATGCACAAAGCATCAATAAAAAAAAATATTCACCAAATAAAAGTAAATTCATAACATTTGGTTTTACTAAACACATACAGAAGGAATCAAAAGGGAAAGATCCACAGGATCCAAGACTGTTGACATATTAATAAACAAAACAATTAAAATTCATATTACAACTGTATTAATTATGTTACAAGGTACATGGAGATATGAAAGTCAGAAAAAGAACCAAAGTAGACATGTATTGATTAAATAACTCATGACAGAGTATTATTTGACAGAAAGAGCAGGATAGATACTATAGAAAAATTAATAAACTTGAATCTAGAATATAGGATTTTACTAAAAAAATAGTCGCAAGTTAAGAGAAAATAGTAATGAATAGAATATTAAGACAAAATTGGAAGTGTCATAATTTACATGTAATTAGAGTTCTCAAAGTTGAGAAGGCTAGAGGATAGATAAATAATTAAAGAAATAATGACTTGAATTGTTCTAAATTTCATGAAATTCATAAGCTTAAAATAGAAATTCTATGTGCTTCAGACAAAAGAAACATGAATAAAATTATACAAAAGTCGAACATGATTTAAGTTGCTTAAGACCTGGAAGCAAATAAAGATTTTATAAGCAGTTGTGGGAAAAAAAATCAGTAAATTAAGGAATAAAAACTAGAATTATGGAATATGAGAAGAGCCTGGAACATCTTTAAATTTCCTTATGTAAAATGCTTCCAAACAAAAAACTTCTACCAAGAAAATTTCATTTTGATGGAAGGATAAAATATTTTAAGACATTCAAAAGATGAAAGAAATTTTCACCATTGGACTCACATTACAAAGAAATTTTGAAGGCTATCATTTTAGGGAAAAAAAAAACTGATATGAGATCAAACAGACAGCCTACAGGATGACAGAAAATATTCAACAGCTATATTACCAGACCAGTGCTGGATACTAAGAATATAGCAATAATTGAAAAATTTTAACACCAAATACAGAACTGTTAATCAATAAATAGGTTAATAAAGTGAAGAGTTCTTAAAAGAAGAAACAAGTATATACATTTTTCTTAATATATTACTTCTTGACATTTTGTGTGTTTCATAAAACATTTTTCAGTTCAACTTAGACATAGTCCTTTTCCCTTCCCCTGTTCCTGCATTTTGCCATACATGCTCTGCATCTTTCTCTAGGTCTTTTTAAAGTTTTCCTCTGTATGCTCACAAGTGTACAGATGGCCTCTGGAATACCAGAGTGTTACCAAGGGCCACTAAACCAATAAAGCAAATACGGGTCTCCTTGAGTCAAGCAAGACTCCACCGTCAGCACCAGCTACACCTCACCTGCCTGGAAATAATGTGCAGCAGAGACAGCCATATGCCTGTATATCCCAAATCTAATTGGCTATTGGCTCTCTCCTTGGAGGAATGACCCATGGCTGATGCCACAAGCTTACATTCTCTACAGGTTAGGAGATATCATAAGCCACAGTAAGACCCCATCATATTTAACAGGAAAAAATGTAGTTCGTGGATCAACATCTCATCTAAACATATATGTCTATAACAAAGTAACCTACCATAACTATTAATGCTGCTTAAATACCTATATATCTAATTGCTTGTGCTTCATTAGTAGGATCGAAAGGTTATTCCTGGACAGACTGTCAGCCCATGAAAGGAAACAGCCAGAATTGACCAGAATCCAAGACAACAGCTCCAGAGAGAGTGGACTGTTCTGCTTCTCATCCACTTGTGCCCCTTTTCTAAGCTCAGGGAATAATCTGCGGAAGAGGGGGCGTGGTAGAATGTAAGGGCTGCGATTGGGGTGAAGGGTGAAACTACAGCAATGTAGTCTGGACCCTCATTTGATTAACCTGATTGAACATACAACCCCTCACCCCCCGCTGGAAGGTGGGGCTGTGGGTGTTTGGGCACAACAGCCTGCAAATTGGTTATACATGAAGGATGCTTGTACTCATGGATTATCACTTATAGCTAAAAATGGAAAAAAAAAACTGAGAGAGATATGCAGGACAGTCATGGCAGAATGCATGATCTCGGTTGTGGTGGGGGTGGGGGTGAAGGGAAGGGGAGATATGCCTGAACTGAATTGGAAAATGATGTATGAAATGCACAAAGCATCAATAAAAAAAAATGTTGTGTAAAAAAAAAATAAAGTTTTCCTCTGAAAAGGTTTATTGTTTGGGGCAGAATTTAATTATAACAGTCCATTCTTTGACCCAGTCCTTATGTTGCTCTGGTTCCCTCCCAATTGTATTGCTCCAAAATATGCCTATATAAACTTTATATATGTACCAGAATTATGTCCTCCAGAAACAAATTATATGTTAACTCCAATACATGTTTAGGAGTTCACATTTTTCCCTTTAATTTTATATTACTCTAATATATGAATATATACCTGCTGCCCATATACATTAATTACCATGTCTGAAAGTAAGTGGTAAGTTAATTCTAGGGCTCATTAAGAGATTTACATTATAACATCACAGTTGCTTTCAGATAGAAAGAAATATAACAATAACGTTGCTCAGCTTGCCTTTCAATTGGGGAATTTGGTACTAGCATCTACAAATGAGGGAAACCACTCCCCATTTGGATTTTTGGGGCTGTGTTACTTCACTTCTTTGATTGCTTTTTTCACTGTACAGAAGCTTTGGAGTTTGAAGTCCCACTTGTCAGCTGTTGAGCTTATTTCCTGAGCAGCTGCTATTTGATTTAGAAAGTCTCTTCCTAGTCCTATGTCTTGTAGATTGCTACCAACTTTTTATTCTATCACTTTCAGAGTTTCAGGTTTGACGTTGAGATCTTTGATCCATTTGGAGTTGATATTTGTACAGGGTGAGAGGTAGGGTTTTAATTTTGTTCTTCTACATATGGTGATCCTGTTTTGCCAGAACCATTTGCTGAAAATGCTATATTTCCTCCAATGGGCTTTTTGGCCCTTTTATCGAATATGAGGTGGCTGAAATTTTATGAGCTCAATATTGGATCTTCAATTTTATTCCATTGGTCAATGGGTCTGTGTTTGTGCCAGAACCAGGCTGTCTTTATGACTATAGCCCTGTAGCATATCTTGAATTCTGGCTAGGTGATTCCCCCTTGTCTTGCATTTTTCACCCAAGGTTGCTTTAGCTTTTTGGGTCTTTTGTTTTTCCATATGAATTTAAGGATATTTTTTCCATGTCTGTGATGAAACTCTTGGTTTGTCTTTTCTCTCTATTTGGCATAATGCTGACTGCATGTTTCTTGCTTATTTCCTTATTATTTTGGGATATGAAAGCTGTACCCCATGTTCTCCAGGATCTTTTTTATCAGGGAGGCATGTTAATTTTTGTCAAATACTTTTTTCTGAATCTAATGAGGTGATTATGTTGTCTCTGTCCTTAAGTCTGTTTATATGGTAGATTACGTTTATTAATTACATATTTTGATCCATCTTTGCGTCTCTGGGATTAAGCCAACTTGATCGTGGTGGATAATCTTTTAGATTTGCTAAAAATGTGCTTGGGATCTTAATTTTACCTCAATAATTCATGTTAAGAAGCTTAGTCTTTGGTACTGTTGAGAGGTGGTAGAGTTATAGGGGTGGATTCTAGTGGTAGGAAGTGAGGTCAATTGATGCATGCTATTGAAGATGTTGTTGTAAAGTGGGTCCCTAATCCCTTCCTCTCCACTTTCCATTTGGGTCATTATGAGGAAAACCAGCTTCCTCTTCTACCATGCAATCCCACCATGAGGTACTATGCTAATACAAGCTCAAACCAAAATGCTCAATGGATCATAAAATGAAATCTCTGAAAGCATGAGCCAAAATAAGCTGTCCAATTATTTCAGATATTTTGCTGCAGCAATGAAAAGCTGGCACAATACTTAGAAACCATAATTTCAGGATGTATTAATATCTGATCAAGTTAGCTGAAGGAACATCAGTATATAATTATAGTTGAAGACTGTAGCATCTATTTTTTACTGATTTATGAAATGAGCATACAAAATATTAGTTAAGATATAGAAAAATCCAGCATCATCAGTTAACAGCACTGGACTCACATAAAAATACTAGAATATATACAAAATATATTCTAGTGTTCACAGAATACATACTGGAATAGACCATATTCTGGACACATAAATTAACCTCAATATATTTAGAAGTCATGAAAGAAATAAAAATGGAAGTTTTGGTACTAAAGATATCCAATGGAATCAATAAAAAAAAGGTATAAGAAAAACTCCAAGAACTAGGAAAATAAATATTTATATACATACTACATTAGTAAAGATTACAACTAGTTGTCATAAATATATAGTTAAATATATAATCCTTCTGGATATCTTACTGTATCTTGTATACCAATTTGTATTATCTTTGTAATTTGCTTCTACAACTTCCTCCCTTCTCCCAGTCTTCATAGACTTGATACCAGGCAAGACATTGCTCTGCATTAAGCTGTATCTTATGTGAATAGTTTGGTTTCTTTTATCTATTATCCAGTCAACAAATACAGTCTCCATATCAACATTAATTTTTCTTTCATGATCTTATTTCTGTACTTACTGCTGCACAAGGACTTTTAATTTCCTTCAAGAACCTTGTCATGTCTTGTCTAATTGGAAAATAAGTCTGGATGTTACTCAATCTAAGCTTGAATATACCTTTATTACCACAATTGAGAATTATTATTTAATTAAAGAAAAAAATGCATGCCTAATACTTGAACACCTAAAGAGCATTGTAGGACTATTAAGTGGTCTACTTTTAAAGCAGACATATCTTTATCCAATTATGTGTGTACATCAGAACCTTGTTTCTTGTTTTCCAGGTATTATTTTTCTACTTATATTCGTTTGATTTCTTAGATCCTGGATTTATTTTTCATTAATTTTGGCAAATTCATAGAAACTATAATCAAGTGTTTATATTTTTTTCTCGTCTTATTTTTTTTTTTGCACTACACAGCTGGCTGTCATTAAATCTATTTTCTGCTATTCCTTATTATTTAAAAACATGTATGTACGCCTCATCTTGGAATCTTTGGGTTGGCATATCTCCCAGTTCAGTCTTGCTTTATCAGCTTTGCCTATGCTGCACTTGATGTCATCAAAGTAAATATTTTATTTCTGGTTCGATATTTCTAAGCTATGGGGTATTGATTACTTTTCTGCTGTTGTGATAGATTATCTTGACAAAAAAATCTTAGAGGGAAAGGGGCTTATTTCAGCTTATTGTTCCAGAGGGGATACACTCCATGTTGGAAGGTAGACATAGCAACAGCCAATCAAAACTTGGTAAGAGAAACCAGTGCCGACTCCTCACATTTTCATCTAGGAAGGAAGAAAAATGAAAGAAGAGGAAGCAAGGGGAGGCTATAAAACTCAACGCTTGCTCCCAGGGACTGGAATCCTCCAGCAAGGCTTTCTGTCCTACAAATTCCATATTCTCCTCAGATAGGTTGGCAACCCAAGGCCAAGTATTAGAAGGCATGTCGAGGGCATTTCTCATTTGAACCACTATGCAGGATATTTCTTAGGTAGTTTCCACTTTTTCTGGATCTGCCTTTCATGCATGCTGACCACTTTTTCCATTTTCCACTTGATTTTTAACTTATTAGTCATAATTATTTAAAGTTCCTATCATATACTCAGTATCTACATCTAAATCTAGTTTTTAAAATTGTTTACATCTTGAACATTATGCTTTATTAAAATATGTGGCCATGATTTTTAAATGAGTGGTAGATACAATTGTGCCCTGTTAGCTTCAACTGTCGTCTTGAAGCAGCCTTACTGAGAAGTAAAGGAGACTCAAATGAGGAATTACCTAGGTCAGATTAGCTTTTGGGTGCTTTTTAACCTATATGTTGACTGGAATGTTTTTTTTTTTTCTTCTTTAGGGTTTTTGTTTGCTTTAGTTCTTTGTGTACTCTAGGTATTAAACATCTCAACTTTTGTCTTAATATGTTTGATCTATTTGGAGTGATTTTTCAGAGACTGAATGATGAGGGTCTAGTTTTATTCTTCCCCATGTGGACATCCACTTGGCCAAGCACTAGTTCTTGAAGTGGCTGTCATTTCTCCAATGTGAATTGTGAACATTTTTGTCAAATATTAACTGTAGGTATGTGTGTTTATATCTAGTATCTAGGTCATCTATTCTATTCATTTACAAGTCTATTTTCATGGCAGTACTATGGAGCTTTAGTTATCACAGCTCTGTAGTATGACAACATTAAGTATGGTGATTTCTTGAACTCAAGGTTCCTTTCTCTACCCACTGTCTTTTTTCCTTCCATATGAATTTTAAAATTGCATTTTCTATTTTTGTGAAGCATGGCTTTTATTCTTTCAAAAAGAAATGTTAAAGATAGGATAAGAAGGCAGCTGGTTAAAACTTTCTTCACTTCTAAATTTATATTACGTCATATATGAAAGGAATTAATAAATTGAAAGGGGAGAGCTGGATGTAGTAGAGTATGAATGTAGTCTGGCTATTTGCTAGACTACATTCCTTTTAGCATTCCTTCCTCAGCTCCAAGAAACCTCTAACAAACACCCCAGAGCTGCTTTGGGATTGTCGGGTCATTGATGCTGGTCCACCACCCCTCCCTGAGTGGTTGTTCATTGGTTCTGTTGGACTCTTGTTTCTGAGCCATGATTTGCAAGATCCAATTATAGATGCTGGTAAGGTTACATAATATTGCCTCACACAGGGTTTAGATGCTAGTTGCACCTCTGGGCAAGACTTCAGGAGTCTGGTTGTGAAAACTGACTATTCTGGTTTGCCTTCAATTGTTGTGACAAAACACTGGGATCAATACCAACTTGGAGAGGAAAGGATTTACATCTCCCCAGCACAGTTCATCACTGAGGGAACTCAGAATAGAAACTCAGGGCAAGAACCTGGAGACAGGAGCTGAAGCACAGGCCATCAAGGAATCCTGCTTAATGGCTTGCATCTCTGGCACTTGCTCAGCCTGCTTTTTTTTTTTTTTTTTTTTTTTTTTCTTGTACAATACACAACAACCTGCCCAGGGTTGCCAGCACCCATAATGGGCTAGACCCTCCCACATCACTCAGCAATCAAGAAAATACCCCACAGACTTTGCCAAAGGTCATTCCAATGCTAGAAATTCCCCAATTGAGGCTCCCTCAACCCAGTTGTGTTAAGTTGGCAATAAAGCTATCCAGCACACTGACCCTTTTCAAAGTACGACCCATCCAGATGTCCAGTGTCCTACTTGGAGGATGAGTCTAAGTTGTCCAAGGCATTCTTTCTGGCCATGTTTCCACCCCCCAGTATCCTCCAGTAACTCCGTTACAAAATTTCTTTCCCACAGTCTAAATATATTCTGCTGTCCAGGATTCCATAAACGGAACCAAGATACTTTCTAAAAATTTTCCAGGAGTCCAGTTCACAGAGGATCCCCAGAGGCCAAGGATGCTGGCTTGGCAAAGATATTATTAAAATGGTGCCCAGGCTGTTCCTGTGAATACTGGGTGCATAAAAGAGTATTTTCAACTGTTGACCTTATTTCCTGTGCAGCTGCTGTCTGATTTAGAAAGTCTTTTCCTATACCTATGTCTTGTACCAACTTTTTCTTCTATCACCTTCAGGGTTTCATGCTTCATGTTGAGGTCTTTGATCCATTTGGAGTTGATTTTTGTACAGGGTAAGAGGTAGGGGTTTAATTTTGTACTCCTACAAATGGTGATCTAGTTTTGCCAGCACCATTTGTTGAAGATGCTATCCTTCGTCCATTGAGGTTTTTTTTGTGTGTGTGCCTTTCTTAAATATGAGGTGGCTGAAATTGTATGAGCTCATTTGGATCTTCAATTTTGTTCCATTGGTCAATGGGTCAGTTTTGTGCCAGTACCAGGATGTCTTTATGACTGTGGTTGACAAATTAGACCTCATAAAACTCAAAAGCTTCTGTACAGTGAAAGAAACAATCAAGGTAGTGAAGATAAAACCCACAGAGTGGGAAGAAATCTTCACTAGTAATACATCTGACAGAGCATTAACATCAAGACTATATAGACTACTCCAAAAACAGAGAAATAAGAAAAAAAAATGACCTACTCAAAAGATGGAGTAATGTGGGAAAACTTACATGAATATGCAGCCTGTGGGTGCTGCTTTGGCTTCCCTGTACTGGGGGCATCTGTTGCTTCCCCAGCCTTCCCAGACCTCTCCCATCCATTTGCCTTCTAGAGGTTTTGAAATGTTTTTGGAACCTGCCTTGCAGCCTGGGGTCCCGGTTTCCACCTTCTGGCTACAGTTTAGGTGGTGAAGGTCACAGAGTCTGGAAGGACAGGCATGCCAGCAGAGCAAGCAAGATTTTTGCAGCAAGCATTCCATAGAGGTGTTCATTTGGACCTTTGCACAGACAGGCTTGGGTTGTAGAGGCAACCACGCAGGAATTAATCTACCAACATTGGCTTGCATGGAAGCTTGGGAAAAGCCAGCCACAGTCTATATGTGTTTTTAAAAAGTGTCCCTGTCATATTTAACAGGGGGGAAAATTGTAATTCATGGATTAACATATCCAAACATGTGTCTATGCTAAAGTAACCTACCATAACTATTAGTGCTGCTTAAATACCTATATATCTAATTGCTTTTTCTTCATTAGTAGGATCGAAAGGTTATTCTTGGACAAACTGTCAGCCCATGAAAGGAAACAGCCAGAATTGACCAGAGTCCAAGTCAACAGCTCCAGAGAGAGTGGACTGTTTTACCTCTCATCCACCTGTGCCCCTTTTCTAAGCCTAGGGAACAACCTGCGGAAGAGGGGGCGTGGTAGAATGTAAGGGCTGCGATTGGGGTGAATGGTGAAACTACAGCAATGTAGTCTGGACACTCATTTGATCAACTTGATTGAACAAACAACCTGTCACCCCCCACTGGATGGTGGGGCTGTAGGTGTTTGGGCACAACAGCCTGCAGATAGGTTTTGCATGAAGGATGCTTGTACTCATGGATTATCACTTATAGCTAAAAATGAAAAAAAAACTGAGAGAAAGATGCAGGACAGTTATGGCAGAATGCATGATCTGGGATGGGGTGGGGGTGGGGGGGGAGGGAAAGGGAAATAAGCCTGAACTGAATTGGAAAAAATGTATGAAATGCACAAAGCATCAATAAAAACTAATTAAAAAAAAGTGTCTTCCTTAAGGTGTTTCTCAGCCATCTCTAATTCCTCCTCTGTGAAGTCTCTATTCAGATCTTTGCTCCATCTTCTGAGTGATTCATTTGCTTTCTTTCGTCTTTGTTTTTTGAGTAGCTTGTGTACTCTGAAAATTAATGCTTTGCCAGATGTATCTGCTGTGAAGGTTTCCTTCCATTCTGTGGGTTTTCTCTTCATTTCCTTTATTGTTTCCTTTGATGTACAGAAGCTTTTGAGTTTAATGAGGTCCCATTTGTCAATTGTCGATCTTATTTCTTGTGCAGCTGCTGTCTGATTTAAGAAGTCTTTTCCTACACCTATGTCTTGTAGTCTACTGCCAAGTTTCTCTTCTATCACCTCCAGAGTTTTGGATTTCACGTTGAGGTGTTTGATCCATCTGGAATTGACTTTTGTACAGGATGAGAGGTAGGGGTTTAATTTCATTCTTCTACAGGTGGTGATCCAGTTTTGCCAACACCACTTGTTGAAGATGCTGTCTTTCCTCCAATGTGTCTTTTTGGCCTCCTTATCAAATATGAGATTGCTGAAATTGTATGTGCTCAGGTTTGGATCTTCAGTTTTGTTCCATTGGTCAACTGGTCTGTTTTTGTGCCAGTACCAAGCTGTTTTTATGACTGTAGCCCTGTAATATAGTTTGATGTCTGGTAGAGAGATGTCCCCTGTATTGCTCTTTTTGCCCAGAGTTGCTTTGGCTATTCAGGGTCTTTTGTTTTTGCAAATGAAATTGAGGATATTTTTTTTCCAAGCCCGTGAAGAAGCTCTTGGGGATTTTGATTGGGATTGCATTAAATCTGTATACATGTTTAGGTAGAATGGATATTTTTACTATATTTATTTTCCCAATCCATGAGCATGGGAGGTTTGTCCACCTTCTGATGTCTTCTTCAATTTCCTTCTTCAGAGGTTTAAAATTTTTGTTGTAGAGGTCCTTATTGTTTTGGTTAGGTTTGTTCCTAGGTATTTTATTGTTTTTGAGGCTATTGTGAGTGGGAAGGTCTCCTTGTATCCCTTCTTCAGTTGCCTATTGTTTGTGTAGAGAAAGGCTACTGATTTTTCTAGGTTTATTTTGTATCCTGCCACTTTACTGAAGTTCTTAATCGTTCCTAGGAGTTTCCTGGTGGAGTTCTTAGCATCCCTTAAGTAGACAATCATATCATCAGCAAAAATGGATAGCTTGACTTCCTCTTTTCTGATTAGAACTCATTTAATTTCCTTTTCTTGCCTTATTGCCCTAGCAAGGGATTCAAGCACTATGTTGAAAATGAGTGGTGATAGGGGGCAGCCTTGCCGAGTTCCTACCCTTAAGGTGAATGCTTCTGTCATTTCCCCATTTAGGATGATATTGTCTGTGGGTTTCCTGTATATGGCTTTGATTACATTATAGAATGATCCCTCCAATCCAATTCCTTCTAGGACTTTAAACATGAAAGGATGCTGGATTTTGTCAAAGGCTTTCTCCTCATCAATTGAGATAATGGTGTGGTTTTTGTCTTTCAGTCCGTTTATATGCTTGATGATATTTATTGATTTTAGTATGTTGAACCATCCCTGCATGTCTGGTATGAATCCAACTTGGTCATGGTGGATGATCTTCTTGATGTGGGTCTGTGTTAAACATCGCTGATAATTAAGGAAATGCAAATTAAAACTACCTTAAGATACCATCTTACTCCAGTAAGACTGGCTAGGATCAAGAAAACAAATGATGCCAAGTGCTGGAGATGGTGTGGGGAAAGGAGAACATTCATCCATTGCTGGTGGGAATGTAAACTTGTGCAGCCACTATGGAAAATAGTGTGGAGAATCCTTAGAAGACTCAAAATGAGCCTACAATTTGCCCCAGTCATACCACTCCTGGGTATATACCCACAAGACTGATCTTACTGCAGAGATACATGCACAGCTATATTTATTGCCACTTTGTTCACAATAGCAAAAAACTGGAACCAACCCAAATGCCCCGCAACTTATGAGTGGATAGAGAAAATGTGGTACATGTACACAATGGAATTCTATGCAGTGGTAAAGAAAGACAACATCATGAACTTTACAGGTAAATGGATGGAGCTAGAAAATATCATGTTAAGTGAAGTAACACAGTCCCAGAAAAACAAACGACAAATGGTATCTCTCATATGTAGATGCTACTACAAATAACTCAGTTATAAATATTTCTTGTGGAGAGGGATGAATATTAAAAGAACAACAGCAGAAAGATTGCATCAGAAAACTGACTGAAATGGTGACTCGGGAAGGGTGGGAGGGGTGGGAGAGGGACATGGGTGTATATTCGATTGGTGCATATTTAATTGACGTGAGTTCAACAAGTATCCAGTTTTGCCCAGACTCTGTCTACAGGATACATGGTGTTTTAGTACTTATTAAAAGTAAATATGTGTATATTAAACAACATTTGTTTAAAGGCTAATAAAAATGGTAATGCATTTGAGTTAATTGGTGATATAAACTGCTGTTGTCCACATTAGCTTTAATTAAAAATGGTATAACAATTACTTTGGGATTGGCATAAACAAATGTTCTCTATAATTTTGCTGTCATATAGTATCACCTTGTAGCAATCTCTTTCACCTATAGGATGATTTAATTTAAAAATAAAGTTTGTTTCCCAAGTTAATCACATACAGTAACCCAAAACAGCATGGGTGATTTTGATGAAATCTGTGCCTTGATTCCACCCTATAGGTATGTATAATACAACTGCTTTTTTGAGACTCATGGGTCAAAAATAAAAACCTTAAATAAAAAAGGGGGATATAGATAGATATGAAAACTTTTTGTCAAAAAACCTTGTAACCGAAATCTTAAAACTAACTATGGGAAAGGATTTGCATGTTCCAACAGGCCAGAGTATCACCAACTTAATGGCTGAGAAAGAAAATGCAGCTTTGCAGTGAGTAGGATGTACCAGAAAGTGCCAGCAGAAGGATTGACTCCTCTGGGCATTGAAGGGAAGAAATGCCTCAGATTGCTGCAGACATCAGGCCCCTCTGTGGATCCTACTAGTAACAACTATTTTTAATGATTCCTAACGAAGCTTACCTTCTAGGTGCCGCAAAGGTTTTAATACAAGAGACTTTCTTAACTCCCCCCCATAGAATAAGGAGAAATATGATGATGATGAGGTCGTTCTCCAGCTGTAGATTGGAGCCAGCTGTTATAGAGGTATTCTCTTGTAAAATCAGTAAAACTGCCTTCTTTAATTGACTAATGGACATAGAAACTGTGAAAAGGATTATTCTCTATTCAGAACCAAATATAATGCTAAAGTCTCCTTAAGCTATGCACTTAAACAAAATATATTAATACAGGAGCTCTGACATCAACAATGGATTATTCTACCAAGGAGATGTTGGCCAGGGGATCCAAGCCCCCACAAAAGGTAAAGGCTCCTTGCCTCCAAACTGGGATATCTGCAGGAAGAGAGGCGATAAGGCCCTGCTGTTGAAGACCTGATATAAACATGGGAAAGATGTATGGAGACCGCACTTGCAAGTATACAGATGGTCTCTGGAATGCCAGAGAGTGTTACCAAAGGCCACTAAACCAATAAAGCAAATATAGGTCTCCTTGAGTCAAGCAAGACTCCTCCGTCAGCACCAGCTACACCTCATCTGCCTGGAAATACTGTGCAGCAGTGGCAGCCATATGTCTGTATATCCCAAATCTAATTGGCTATTAGCTCTCTCCTTGGAGTAATAACCCACGGCTGATGCCACAAGCTTACATCCTCTAATGGTTAGGAGATGTTATAAGCCACACGAAGACCCTGTCATACTTAACAGAAGAAAAAATGTAATTCATGGATTAACATACCATCCAAACATCTGTGTCTATACCAAAGTAACCTACCATAACAATTAGTACTGTTTAAATACCTATATATCTAATTGCATGTGCTTCATTAGTAGGATCGAATGGTTATGTCTGGACAAGCTGTCAGCCCATGAAAGAAAAGCCAGAATTGACTAGAGACCAAGACAACAACTCCAGAGAAAGTAGACTATTTTGCTTCTCATCCACCTGTGCTCCTTTTCTAAGCCTAGGGAACAATCTTCGGAAGAGCGGGCGCAGTAGAATGTAAGGGCTGCAATTGGGGTGAATGATGAAACTACAATATAGACTGGACACTCATTTGATCAACTTGATTGAACATCCAAGCCCCCCCTGCTGGATGGTGGGACCCATGAGCTGTGTGGGTTTGGGCACAACTGCTTGCAAATTGGTTTTACAGAAGGATGCTTGTACTCACAAATTATCACTTATTATTAAAAAATGAGAACAAAACAAAACAAAAAGAGAAAGATGCAGAAAAGTTATGGCCGAATGCATGATCTGGGATGGGTAGGGGTGGGTTGGGGGAAGGGAAAGGGATATATGCATGAACTGAATTGGAAAATGATGTATGAAATACACAAAGCATCAATAAAAAAAGTGTCCTCCTTAAAAATTTTTCTGTGGATAGTGTAAAATAGTGCTTAAGTCTAGTGAAGTTTCCTTTTCTCTGCTAAACTTCCCCCAAGATCTCATCTAGAGGCCAGTCTTCTATGATGCAAATTGAGCTTGTAAATTCCAGGCTTGGTGGTGGCTCACACTTTTAATCCAAATGGATGTCTGTGATTTCAGGGCCGGCCTAGTCTACAGAGTGACCTTCCAGCCGGCTCTGACTGTAAGAAAGCCCTGCCTTGAAAAGACCAAAGGCAAAATATGAAGCAGTTACATTTTTCATTTTGTAGCTGTTTGTAGATACTCTGGTTAATCTAGTCTAATGTTTGTTCTGTGTCCCTCTCCTGCTCTGGAAACAGTAGATGGCTGGTGGGGGAAGGTCTGGCTTTACAGTATTCTGTATTTCACTGGGAAGCATAAATTCTAGGGCAAGAGCCCAGGACAGTGCTTCCTCTTTCATTGTGTCTTAAAGGTGCAGCTTTGATTCCTATACTCAGGAGACAGACTGTGGACCTCTATCCTACCAAGTTGTATCACTTAATTAATTCAAATTCATTTCAGCATGCTTAACTTAAAGTGTAATATTTTTACTTAACCCCTGGGTAACCTAGATATCCTTTGAGTAAATACATGTGCACAATTAAAATTAATTGCTTGATTTAATTTTATCTTGCTCTTTTTAAATGTGTTTCATCCCAAAAACCTCTTCTCACCGAATTCTTGATCCCACATGGTCTGAGCTCTGGCCTGGCACCATAAGCCTGCCTGCTGTGCATGCATACCAGCTGCAACACTGAGAATATGGTATCTAAATCATGACCTTTAAATTTTGATTTTAGGTAACATTCTTTTGATTTCACCATTTTGGAAACAAAATGCTGAATTTATAGGCCTTGAAGTTCTAACAAAACTAACTTGCTCCAATAAATTGTCTTTTTTAAGGAACATTGGTAAAAGTCTCTTTAACAACATGAATTGATATTTTGGTTCAATTTAAATGAGAAAATTTTTGAATAAAACTGTTTTATGTTTCTTTAAGCCCATATTCAAGCTGTGTGTGTGTGAGTGAATGCAAGTTCCCACCTTTAATTCATTATAATCCTACAGGTTTAAATCTTTTTAGCTGACTATAAACAAAAATAGATTCAATTCATAGAAAATGTTTGTTTTATAGCCTTTAGTGTTAACAATTTTTAATTGAGTTTATAGTATGCATATTATTCAGTTTAATTATAGATTGTTTTTAATTATTAGTAATTATTATTAATAGTTATAGTTATTGTTATTAGATATAATTATTGGTGACAATTGATAGAAATTCAGCCTAATGGTAAATTATTCATTGTTGTTGGCTATTATTATTGACAATTATTAATGATTGTTGTTACTAATAACGGTTAATAATTGTTAATAATTATTAATAATTAATAACGGTTGTAATTGTTGTGATTATTGTGATTATCGATAATTATTATTCTTCCAAAGTCCTTAATAATAAGTCATGATGGATCAGTCCAAGACTACAAACTACTTTGGCCTGTCTACTTTTGGGAATCCTCAATCTTTAGATTTGTAAATAGCATAGGGACAGTTAGGCTTAGCAGAGCGACAGTTTAGGAGTAGTTAATCAGAAGAGACAGAATAGGGAAAGAATAGGAGTAGACTTTAGAGTTAGTTCACTGAAGGCAAGTAGTTGCAAATGGGCCTAACAGGTGGCATATGGATCTCAGCTGTTTTATGAGTTACTAGGACATTTATTCTAATTATGTAAAAATAATCCTATAACAAATTATTAAAATTTCATGTTTTTCATTGGACATCAAACAATATGGCTGTCTTCTCTTGCAGGTCAACCTAACAAATCTTTCTTATGTATGTATGTGTGTATGTATGTATGTACGCGCACATGTGTGTATGGATGTGTGTACATGTGTTGTAAGTATATTTTAATGTTAACAGTCAGGATACCAGTAAAAACATTGCCTCTGAGTTGGAACCTGTCCCTTCCTTCTCAAGATGCAAATTTATATTAAACAGCCAAAACATAATTCAATTTCAACAAAGGTTATGGGTTATCTATTAAAAATTTTAAAACAATGGATCTACACTGCCACCTACTGGTTACGCTCTTTCAACATCTAAAACAAAGATATAACCAGGGTTTCATTGCATTAAAGTGTTAATAAGTTTTGGGGTATTTGGGAATAAAAAATAAAAGGTATAAAAATTAAAAAATTTAAAAAATTGAATTCCGATTAACATGATTGAGGAATTCGCGGCCGCCATTTTTTTTTTTTAATTTTTTGCGCGCATACAGACTAAGAAGCCTGCATTTCATTCGGATGACCAGTGGGTAGCTGGTGTTGAGGCCTGCATTTCACTTGGGTGACCAGTTGGTTTGGGAAAAGGCTCCCTTTGCGGGCCACCAACCTGGGAAGCTGGTGTGAAATTACTGTCCTGGACTTGGGCAGGTGGAAAGTTACGGCCAAGAGTGGTAAATGTGTCTCGTCCCAGGCTAAGGACCCGAGTAGGAAGTTACCTCTCCATTCAGGTCACAGAAGTGACCGACTGACTTTTACTCAGTGAGGCCAGTTCCCCACGATGTCCATAAAGTGGGCACTGTGTGTCCCCTCCGTTTAGCAGGACTGTGTTGCACCTGTTCATGACAAAGGAAGTTCATAGAAGCTCCCACACACACACAAAAAAAAAAAAAATATGAAGAGGGTTATGATGGTAACAAATTCTCATGGGGCATATCTAGCCAGTCTTTAATTAACTGATGGGCATAATAAGTGTAAAAAAAATATTAAGAGCTAGATATTGAAAAATCTTTAAAGCAGGTTTTCATGCCAGGTTTGGAGAAGGCCAAGAGCTTGGAGAAAGATAGTTATTAAAATCCACTTTGTAAGGTTTGCAGTTTAAAATGGAAATACATTTGAACTAATAGGGAAGATAAATGTTGATTGTTTTATTTGTAATCTGTATTGAATTTCCAACAATAATTGTGGGGGTAAGGTACACAAATGGTCTCTATATTTTTCTGTGTTAATCAGTATCACCTTGTAACATTTTTCCTTTACTTGTAGGATAATTTAAAGAAATTAAGTTTAAGTTCACTCCCCAAATAAGTAGCATACAGTCAATGAAAAACAATTTGGGTGAAGTTGATGAAAACTTACACCTTGGTTCCTGTTTATGGGTATGTGTAATACAACTTAGGCATCTATAGGTAAAAACATAAAAATTTAAAAAACAAAAAGAAGGAGGTGATATAATATTCTTCTGTATTCCAAACCTTTTGATAAATTTTCAATTTTGAGGTCTTGAAACTAACAATGGGAGGAGATTTGTATGTTCCCACAGGTAAAAACACCAACCTAAATGCCTGAAAATGTACAACTTTTGGCTGTGCAGGATGGACTGGGAAATGCCAGCAGAGAGGCTGACCCACCTGAACATGAAAGAAAAAGGAACCTCAGATTGCCTGAGTCACAGACACTAAGCATCTCTCTGAATTCTATTTGGGATAACTGTTTATAATGTGCCCTAATGAAATTTACCTTCCAGATGCTGAGAAACCTTCCTACCTCTCCCTTTTGTAGGAAAAAGAAAAACATGATGGTAATGAAGTCATTCCCTAACTGTAAATTAGAGCCAACTGTTACAGTGGTAATTTCTTATCAAATGGGTATAATTACCTTCTTTAATTCACTGATACACATAGGAACTGTGAAAGGATAATTCTCTATCTAGAGCCAAATATAATACTAAAGTCTTTATAAGCTCTGTAATTAAGCAAAATATATTAATACAGGAGAGCTCTGATGTCAGCAATGGATTATTCTGCCAAGGAGATGTTGGCTAGGGGATCCAAGCCCCCAAAATTATAAAGGCTTTTTGCCTATAAAAAATGGGATATCTGCAAGGAGAAAGGTGGTAAGTCCCTGTTGTCGAAGACCTGGTGTAAGCATGAAAAAATGTTTTGAGATATCACTTGCTAATGTACAGTTGGCCTCTGAAATGCCAGAGAGCGTTACCAAAGGCCACTAAAGGAATAAAACAAAATATTGGTCTCCTTGTGTCAAGCAAGACTCCTCTGTCAGTATCAGCTACACCTCAACTGCCTGGAGATACTGTGCAACAGTGGCAGCCAAGTGCCTTTATATATATCCCAAATCTAATTGGCTATTAGCTCTCTCCTTGGAGGAATAACTCACAGCAGATGCCACAAGCTTATGTCCTCTAGTGGTTAGGAGATGTTATAAGCCACAAGAACTTGTCATTTTTATAGAGAAACCAGTGTTTGTGGATTAGCATACCATCCAAACATCTGTGTCTATGCTCACAGCTTAGCTTGCCATAATAGTTAGTACTGTTTAAGTGCCTGTTTAAATACCTGTACATCTAATTGCTTCTGCTTTGTTAGTAGGATTAAAAAGGTACCCTGGATAAGCTGTCAATCCATGAAGAGGAACAGCCTGAACAGACTAGAGTCCAAAATAACATCTCCAGAGAAAATAGACTGTTTTGCTTCTCACCCACTTGTGCCCCTTTCCCAAAGCCTAGGAAACAAATTGCAGAAGAAGAGGCATGGTAGAATGTAAGGGCTGTGGGGAGGTTTGCATGAATTGTGAGACTACAGCAATATAGACTGGACTCTTATTTGATCAACATGCTTGTGAATACAACTTCTCCAATTGGACTGTGCTGGGTAGCTTTAGTGTCAACTTGACACACCTGGGTTGAGGGAGCCTCAATTGGAGAATTGGCTCCATTGGATTGGCCTGTGGCCACATCTGTGGAGTATTGTCTTAATTGTCAGGTAATGTGGGAGGGCTCAGCCCATAATGAGTAGTGCCATCCTGGACAGGTTGTTGTGTACCGTATAAGAAGTCAGGCTGGGCATGAGCCATGGGAGCAAGCCAGTAAACAGCATTCCTCCATGGCATGTGCTTCAGCTCCTGCCTCCAGGTTCCTGCCCTGAGTTCCTGCCTTGGGCTCCCTAAGTGATGAACTGTGACCCAGGAGATGTAATCTGAATAAACCCATTCCTCCACAAGTTGGTGTTGGACAGAGTGTTTTGTCACAGCAAAGGAAGACAAATTAGAACATGGACTGTGGGAACCTTGGGTTGTTTCAAAATTTGGACATAGATACTTGCTAATTGGTTTTCCATGAATGTTACTTACATTCATTGCTTATGCTTGACAATCAGCTTACTTCATGGTTGGGATTTTTGGATATTAATTGGCCTTAGTGTGAAAATAAAGTTTCAGGTCTGACCTGCCCCCCACTACCCAGCACTCAAAACAGGCTTGAGCAGCTGGCTATTCAAAACTCAGGTTTCTTTGGGTCATTAGCCTCGCCAATGGGTTCCCCTGCTTCTCAGAAAAAATAGAAAAAAAAAATTTAAAGGGTGAGATGTGGGAAAACTGAGTATAGACGGGTAGCATTCTAAGCCAATGGTACCACCTTGGCCACACCCATGGTGTGGGGTGTAGCGATGAAAAGATTTAGGATTTGGCCCTGAGAATTGAGTCATGATGCATATTTAAGCAGACATCTTGGAATAAAGGCTCTCTCTGCATTTGGACCTCAACCTGTGTACACATGGTGTGCTTTCCTGTGTGAGTTTTCCATATGGGTCATCCTGAGACAAAGTGCACCCTGCCATGAATCCCGGCAGGGACCCCACAGAGTAAAGAGCTGAACAGAGTCTTCACCAAGGAGGAAGTAAAGATGGCTGAGAAACATCTTAAAAAGTGTTCAACATCATTAATAATTAAGGAAATGCTAATTAAAACCAGGAATAAAAGAGACACCAAATGCTGGAGAGGTTGTGAGGAAAGAGGAACACTCATCCACTGCTTGTGAGAATGTAAACTTGTACAACCATTATGGACAGCAGTGTGGAGAACCCTTAAAAGACTCAAAATGAGTCTACCACCTCACCCAGCCATACCACTCCTGGGTATTTACCCACAAGACTCACCCTACCACAAAAACACATGCACATCCATGTTTATTGCAGCTCTCTTCACACACGGGAACCAACCCAAATGCCCCTCAACTGAGGAATGGATGACAAAAATGTTGTGCATCTACACAATGGAGTACTACTCAGCAGCAAAGAAAGACAAAGTTCATGACATCATGAATTTTGCAGGTAAATGGATGGAAATTGAAAACATTATGCTAAGTGAAGTAACACAATCCCAGAAAAACAAGTGGTGAATGATTTCCCTCATTTGTGGATGCTAACACCAAATACCCAGATGAAAGTAAAACTGAACAACATTATTGTCATATTTCTGTTTATCTGAAAGCAACTGTGTTAAATCTCTTAACAGGCTCTAGAATCAACCCACCACTTATTGTTAGACTGTAATTACTGTATATGAGTGGAAAGTATGTATGCATATTTTAGAGTAATATCAAATTAAAGGAGGAAAACATGAATTCCTAAACATAAAAAAGATTGAGAGAAAGATACAGGATAGTTATGGGAGAGTGAATGATCTGAGGTAGGGTGGGGGAAGGGAAAGGGGAATATGTCTAAACTGAACTGAGAAATGATGTCTGAAATACACAAAACATCAATAAAAAGAAAGAAAATCCTCCAACTCAAGCGATAATGTATATATATAATATTATATATATATATAATATATATATATATATGCAGTACAAGTTGGAGAAAAAATGGAATTTCTATGTTAAAGTATTACTGTATTTTGATGCTTTTTTGGTATCACAATTCTCATTTATGTTATTTTGATGCTATGTGTATTATAAAGTACAACTTAAAATTAAAAAAATAAAAAAATAAGGGAGTATTTTTCTGTCATCTCTCTTCATTCAGCTGCTGTTGCTGCTGTTACTTTTGTCTGGCTCCTCTTGTTCAGCTCTATAAGCTGTCCTTTATTGAAAGTGCAATGCAGATTCCTAAGCCTCTATCTTACTTATTGTACTGGTCACCTGCTGTGGTGTTGTTTCTCATGAGATGTGGAGAACTCCACAAACAGCCAGGCCCTAGGGCCAGACTTTGGACTTTCCTGATTTTCAAAGTGTCTTATTTTGTTGTTGTTCGTATGTTTTTTTTTTAATATTTTATTTATTATTTTCAGCAGGGACCAAAGGAGGATTTCAGATTCTCTGAAACTATAGCTATGGAGAGGTGTTAGCTTCCATGTTGATACCAGAATCAAACTCTGGTCATCTGCAAGAGCAGCAAGTGCTCTTCACTGTTGAGCCATCTTTCTAGCTATCAAAGTTTCCTATTTTAATTTGCTGTTAAATCTATAGGTATTCATGTGTTACCAAGATCTTTTTGAGTTCTTTAGTTGATACCCTGGGGACTCTAGAAGATGTTTCCTGTAGGTTATTTGGCATTTCCCAACTTTATTGTTTTAATATAAATTGGGAGCATAGGTGATCACCAACTTCAGCTCTGCAAAGGCACCACATCATGGAAGATGGTGGCATGTAAGTTGCACCATGGAGTCCTAGTGGGAGATGCTTTTGCTTCATCCAAAGAGCCTGGTTTATCATCAAGGGTTTGTATTACTCCAGCAGACAGTCATGGGACGTTCTTGAGTGCCGGTTCCTACCTGTTAGGTAGCAGTTCCTTAGCATTCCCACTCTGCTTCTCCATTGCAGGCAAACTTGGCCTTCTACCTACAACCATGTAAAAATGTACCAGAGATCACCAAGAGTAGATCACCAATAATGGATCGTTGCTGTATTAAAGGTTTCGTAGTGATTTCTCACCACCTACTAAAAGAAGACTAGTTTTCTCTACCCTGTTCTACCAGAAATTATGGTCATTGTATGACTTGTAAGGGTAAAATGACTTGTCGCCCATGAGCAGAATCCAGGGAAGCAGCTGGAGTTATTCCCATCTTCAAAGAGCACTTGATCTTATGTTTCCAGGTTGTGACACTAGCACGTTCTCTCTACCACAAATATTTCTTGAATCTGTGGCTGCCTGTTGAAAATATTCTGACATTAATTGTAAACTACTTTTGAGTCTCTGTCTTTCAGCAATGCCAAACTAATATGCTAACCTGACTTGTTTTTCAATAATTTAACAAAATGCCAGCTATTTAATTTTACCTATATTCATGTGATGTTTGTTTCATGTTTAGAAAATGATATATTCCTTTCATGGAGAGTATTTTTATTTGGAAATATTTATTTATTTATAAATATTTGTTTAAGATTATTTATGTATCTTTATAGCTTTAATTATAGGTTTACAAATCTTCCTGATGAGTTCAAGAAAAAGTATGTTTTGTAAGATTTCTTTTTTTTCCTTTAGCTTTTTATCTGAGAATTATTTTTTAGTTTACCAGACTTTTATTTTGTATTCCAAACAGAATAACATCTATTTTGTGATGTTATTTTTTATTTCTATTTATTCACAATAGATTTTTAAAAAATCCCCATGTTTTTAAGACCAGAAATCACACCCTGATTTTCATCATAATCAATAATATTGGATTACATGACTTAGAGTGCAGGAGATTGGAGTTGCCATGTGTGCTTACTTATGGCCTTGTTTTAGTGTGCAGCCTAAAGTTTAGCGGCCAAGTTGGTGACCTTTTCATGTTCCAGGGTTGTCTTAGCAGTACTTGGATGAGAGTGATACTTACAAGCAACTATATGAAAATCAAATATAGCTCAAGCTTGCTACACACACCCTGCAATTATCCACACTCCAATTTGCAATATTGTATAACCACTGCTTCTTGGCTATGAAGGGTTACTTGATACAAGTCATGAGCACTTATAAGAATGTTATCTTTTATTTCAAAAAAAAACGATTTGGAATTCTCATGGAAGGTTCAAATAAGTATTACCAAATCAACTCCATTATAATTAATGTATGAGAGTATTTAACCATTAAGAAACATAAAGTGATTTTACTCTGAAGGAAAGATTTCTAATATTCTTTTCAACTTCATGTTACTATTTTGAGGACAACAATCATTTTAGTGATAGTTTGACACAATGAACCTAATTCTAAGATTACATTTTGAAGAAGTACAAGGCAATAACTTATTATTAATGATTCGTTTAGTAAGTTTTCATTTCTCTATTTCATTTAATACTTCAACTAAGAGTTACTCAGTGCCTCTATTTGATAGAGGATCTACATTAGACACAAGGGATGGATACAGAAAAGCAGGTGCAGTAGTTTCTCACAGTTAAAACTGTAGCTTGCTTGTCTGGTGGACACATATATAAAGAGAAAATAATAAAGTTTACAACAGGGAAGATTTATGATCATATGAAAATCAATGAAAGATCAGATAAACAGCTTGGTTACATTAGCTTACACATTTTGAAAACTGAACTGGGGACGCGATGCTTTATGGATTACTCTAAAAGTATTCAGTTTTTGAGGTTCTGAAAAATATAGAATATCAGGGAACACATCTGAATTTAATTGGGTGCAACAAAAGCCCTTTCTAATTTAACTTTTAATTTATAATTTTCCACAAAATACATATAAAAACTTGTGATAAATGAGGTGGAAATATCTTTTCCTGGGTAGACAATACTATTGCTATTATATTAAAAACTAACCGTGATGTCAAGTAGTAATCAGTATGAATGAATTGTACATATTGAAAATAACAGCAAGATCTGAAGTGCAATCTCACAAGAAGTCCACTGTTTATTGTCATTTTCAATAACTGTGATAAAATGTATATGTTTCCATTAGATGTATAATAAAATGATCCACTTGAAAAGAAGCCACACCAAAAATGATTCCACCTGGAAAGGAAGACTGCTTCTGATCATTTCTGAAGTAACGAATAATCAGCATTACTACCAGCATTAACACAACATGGGTTTCTGATTCATCAGATTAGGGAAGGTTGATTCTCAATGAAATACAAAGCTATATTCCCTGTATCTTAAAATAATTATTTTTCACATACAAAGACATTTATCATTTAGAAAATGCAGGTATTGGTAATTCATTTTTAAGGATCTAAAACCAAAGGAGACCCCTCGTGGCTCAATGTACTCTGATAAGTAGACAAATGCAATAAATAATGAAAAGAGAACATAAATTCCAAGATACTGATACCTGCCACAAGGAAAATAAAGCAGAATAGTGTAATGAAGGCATAATACATCAGGGGCAGATACAGAGTAGGTAATTTAGACATGTTGGTGTGAGAAGACATTCAATAAGATGACATTTGAATGGTATTTAAGCAGAGATACAAATGATGTTCAAAACCAGCTTGTAAGAAGAAGATTTTTCTAGATATAGTCAATAAAACATATAAAGTATCTGAAAAACATGTGTTTAATCCACTGAATTATATAGAAGCTGAACTTAAATTAATGGATAAAACAAGAGAAAAGCTATGGAAATTACCAAGGAAAATATTATTATGTGCAGAGACTTATAGAGAATTTTAAAGACTTTGGCTAGATTCTAATTATTATTGGACATCATTGAATACTTTAAAATAATTCATTGTAATTGAAGCATAAAATTGTTCATATTTGGGAACTACCTTGTAATTTTACAATACCAGCATATATTATATAACATGTAAAGCAGATTCAACATCATATGTCTATTCAAACAGCATTATATTTTGATCAGCATATTCTTAGCAAACACTTAGGGCCAGGAATTTTATTGGAAGTGAAGACAACAAAATATACATGTGGCTTCCTCTTCAAGTAGTTGAATATCCTAGCTTTTGAATTTTTTTTCAGGAAGTCTCAGGGTCATAAGGACCCTGTGTGAAACCACATACATAAACACTGATACCCTGAGCACTTATTTGTATTTGTAGGTTTGGTCTCAGATTCATTTTTTTATTTGTTTATTTTTAAGGGATTCTACAGTATAAGAGCATAGTTGTTTTCAGATCACATTGACATTGCTCAGTTTGCCATACAATTAGGTAATTGGTGCTAGCATCCACAGATAAGGGATACCATTCATCCTTTGTTTTTCTGGTACTGTGTTATTTCACTCAGCATGATATCTTCTAGCTCCATCCATTTACCAGCAAAGTTCATGATGTCATCTTTCTTTACCTCTGTATAGAACTCCATTGGGTAGATGTACCATATTTTCTCAATCCACTCATCAGTTGAGGGGCACTTGAGTTTGTTCCAGATCCTTACTATTGTGAAGAGAGCTGCAATAAAAATGGCTGTGCATGTATCTCTGCAGTAAGATGAGTCTTGTAGGTACATGCCCAAGAGTGGTATGGCTGGGTCAGGTGGCAAGTTCATTCCAAGTCTTCCAAGGGTTCTCCACACTGCTTTCCATAGTGGCTGTAGGAGATTACATTCCCACCAGCAGTGGATGAGTGTTCCTCTTTCCCCACAACCTCTCCAAACTTGGTATCATTTGTTTTCTTGATCCTAGCCAGTGTTATAGGAGTGAGATGATATCTTAAAGTGGTTTTAATTTGCATTTCCTTAATTAATAGCAATGTTGAACACTTTTTAAGCTGTTTCTCAGCCCTCTCTAATTCCTCACTTGTGAAGTCTCTGTTCAGCTCTTTGCCCCATCTTTTGAGTGGGTCATTTGTTTTCTTTCTTCTTTGTTTTTTGAGTAGTTTATATATTATGGAAATCAATGTTTTTTCAGATGTATCTGCAGTGAAGGTTTCCTCCCACTCTGTGGGTTTTCTCTTCACTTCCTTGATTTTTTTCTTTTGATGTAGAGAAGCTTTTGAGTTTAATGAAGTTCCATTTGTCAATTGTCAACATTAATTCCTGTGCAGCTGCTGTCTGATTTAGGAAGTCTTTTCCTATGCTTATGTCTTGTAGTCTGCTGCCAACTTTCTCTTCTAGTACCTTAAGAGTTTGGGGTTTCACGTTAAGGTCTTTAATCCATCTGGAGTTGACTTTTGTACAGGGCTAGATGTTGGGGTTTTATTTCATTCTTCAAGTGGTGATTTTTTTTTTTTTGTTTTGTTTTGCTAACACCACTTGCTGAAGATGCTGTCTTTCCTCCATTGTGTCTTCTTGGCCCCCTTGTCAAATATGAGATGGCTGAAATTGTATGTGTTCAAATTTGGATTTTCAGTTTTTGTCCATTGGTCAAGAGGTCTGTTTTTGTGACAGTACTAAGCTGTTTTTATGACTATAGCCTGTAGTATAGTTTGAAGTCTTGTATAGAGATTCCCCTTGTATTGTTCTTTTCACTCAGGGTTGCTTTGGCTATTTGGGGCTCTTGTTTTTCCAAATGAAATTAAGGACTTTTTCTCCAAGCCTGTGAAGAAACTCTTGTGGATTTTAATTGGTATTGCATTAAATCTGTACAAGAGTTTGGGTAGAATGGACATTTTTACTATATTAATTTTCCCAATCCATGAATATGGGAGGTTTTCCCGTCTTCTGATGTCTTCTTCAATTTCCTTCTTCAGGGGTTTGAAATTTTTGTTGCAGAGATCTTTGGTATCTTTTGTTAGGTTTGTTCCTAGGGATATTTTTGAGGCTATTGTGAGTGAGAAAGTCTCCTTGAATTCTTCTTTAGTTGCTTGTTGTTGGTGTAAAGAAAGCTACTGATTTTTCTAGGTTAATTTTGGAACCTGCCACTTTACTGAAGCTCTTAATCATTTCTAGGAGTTTTCTGGTGGAATTTTTAGGATCCCTTAAGGAAACAATTATATCATCAGCAAAAAGGGATAGATTGACTTCCTCTTTTCCAGTTAGTACTCCTTTAATTTCCTTTTCTTGACATATTGCCCTAGCAAGGGTTTCAAGCACTATATTGAAGAGGAGTGGTGACACGGGGCAGCCTTGCAGAGTTCCTACCTTTAAAGGGAATGCTTTTGTCGTTTCCCCATTTAGGATGATATTTCTGTGGGTTTCCTGTATATGGCTTTGATTACATTGAGGAATGATCCCTCCAATATAATTCCCTCTAGGACTTTAAGCGTGAAGGGATGCTGGGTTTTGTCAAAGGCTTTTTCTGCATCAATTGAGATGATAGTGTGGTTTTTGTCTTTCAGTCCATTTATGTGTTTGTGATATTTATTAATCTTCATATGTTGAACCAGCCCTGCATCTCTGGTATGAATCCAACTTGGTCATGATGGATGATCTTCTTGATGTAGGTCTGTGTGCAGTTTGCAAGTATTTTGTTTAGAACTTTTGCATCTGTGTTCATTAATGAGATTGGTCTATAATTGTCCTTTTTGGTTGTATCTTTGCCTGGTTTTGGTATTAGAGTGAAGCTGGCTTCATAGAAGGAAATTGGGAGAACTCCCTTGGTTTCTATCCTTCTAAACAATTTGAGAAATAATGGTTGTAAGTCTTTTTGAAATGTTTTATAAAATTCTGCTGTGAAACCATCTGGGTCTGGACTTTTTTTAGTTGGGAGGTTTCTTATTACATCTTCAATTTCTTCATATATTATGGGTCTATTTAAGTCGATGATCTCTTCTTGGTTGAGCTTTGGTGATTCCCAAGATTTCAGATATTCATCCATTTCTTCTAGGTTTTCAAACTTAGTAGAGTATAGGTTTTTGAAATATTCCCATATGTTTGTCTGGATCTTTTCATTGTCTGTTGTGATATTTCCCCTTTCATCATGTATTCTATTGGTTTGGAGTTGTTCCTTCTTTCTTTTGGTTAACTGGACTAGAGGTCTATCTATCTTGTTTATTCTCTCAAAGAACCAACTTTTGGATTCATTGATTTTTTTGTATTGATTTCTTTGTTTCTATTTCATTTATTTCTGATCTGGTTTTTGTAATTTCTTCTTGTCTGTTGCATTTAGGGTTCATCTGTTGCTGTCTCTCAAGTGTTTTTAGCTGCAGTGTTAGATCGTTCACTTGTGCTCTTTCTGTTTTTCTAATGTATGCACCAAGGTCTATAAACTTACCACTTATTACTGCTTTTAAATTATCCCATAGGTTTTGTTTTATTATCATTGTCATTCAATTACAGGAATGCTTTTATTTCTTTCTTTATCTCTTCCTTGACCCATTCATTATTCAAGAGTGTGTTGTTTAGTCTCCATGTGTTCTTGTAGGCAGTAGGGCTTATCTTGGTGTAGATAGTGAGCTTTATTGTGTTGTTGTCTGATAGAATGCATGAAATTATTTCAATCTTTTTGTATTTGTGGATGTTTCTTCTGTGTCCCAGTTTGGTCGATTTTGGAGAATGTTCCGTGGGGTGCTGAGTAGAAAGTGTATTCTCGGTATTAGTATGGAATATTCGGTAGATGTCTGTGAGGTCCATTTTGTGTATGGTATTATTCATTTCAGATGTCTCTCTGTTTTTTCTTTGTCTGGTTGACCTGTCCTAAGGGCTCAGTGGGGTATTAAAATCACCTACAATGAGTGTACTGGAGTTAATCTGTGCCTTGTGGTCTTGGAGAATTATCTTTATAAAGTTTGGTGCACCAGAGTTTGTGCACATATATTCATAATTGTGGAATCTTCATGGTCAATTGTTCCTTTGATAAAAATGTAATGGCCTTCTTTGTCTCTTTCTTCTGATTTCTTTTACTTTGAAGTCTCTTTTGTCTGATATTAAAATAGCAACAGCTGCTTTCTTTTTGGTACCGTTTGCTTGGAATAATTTTTTCCATCCTTTCACTTTAAGGTGGTGTCCATCCTTGAAGGTAAGTTGCATTTCTTGTCAGCAGAATATAGATGGGTTCTGTTTCCTAATCCAATCTCCCCAGTCTATGTCTTTTGATTGGGGAGTTTAGTCCATTAATACTTAAGGATATACCTGATAGATGTGTTTTGCTTCCTTTCACCTTATTATCCATTTTCATTTTTGGTCTAAGTATCTACTTCTGCAGTTATGCTTTTATTAATTTCTCTTTGTAGGTGCCTGTGGATAGTTGCTCCTTTTTTCTGTCCTTTGAATTGCATCAAGTATTCTCTGAAGGGTTGGTTTTCTGGACATATATTCTTTCATTTTGTTTATGTCAAGGAAGTTTTTTTTCTCTCTCCTTCAACTATAATTGACATTTTTGCTTAGTATAGTAACCTGAGTTGGTATCTATAGTCCTTTAACACTGGGAATGTTTTGCTCCACGTTCTTCTTGCTTTCATAGTTTGCACTGAGATGTCAGTTGTAATTCTGATAGGTTTTCCCTTATAGGTCACTTGTTTTTCTCTTGTGGCTTTCAGAATTTTGTCTTTGTTTTGGGCTTCTAGCGTTTTAAGTATGATATGGTGTGGAAAGTTTCTTTTCTGATCTTGTCTGTTCGGAGTTCTATGTGCTTCCTGTATTTGTATTGGTTTGTCTTTTTTTGGGGGGGGGAAATTTTCATGTATTATACTCTTAAAGATCTGATCAATACCATTCTCTTGGGATTCTTCTCCTTCCTCTATTCCTATTATGAGGAGGTTTGATCTTTTCATAGTGTTCCACATTTCTTGGTTGTTCAACTTTTGTATATTTTTAAATTTTTCATAATCTTTACTTGAGGTTTTTAGTTGTTATGTGTTATCTTCCAGGTCTGACAGTCTTTGTTCTGCTTCCTCCATTTTACTTCTGAGGCTTTTTCCATTCTTTTCCTCTTGATTGGATGAGTGTTTGATTTCCTGTTTCATTTCATCTTGTGATTTCTTTAGTATTTCCACTTCCTTTTGGTGCTTCTCAATCTCTTCCTGTAGCTCTTTGCTTTGCTGGTTGGTTTCCTTTTCTTTTTTTTTTTAATTTATAATTTATTTTTGTGTGTATGCATGTACTTTCTGTATGTAAGTTTGTGCACCATGTCGTGCAACGCCGCAGACGTCAGAAGAGGAACTCGGATTCCCCTGGAACTGGAGTTCTCCTGGAATTGGAGTTACAGATGGTTCTCAGCCACCATGTGGATGCTGGGGATCGAACCTGGGTCCTCTGCAAGAGCAGTCAGTGCTCTTAACCGCTAGGCTCTCTCTCCAGCCCTCCTTTTCTTTTTCAACATGGGATGTTTTCAGTGTTTCCACTTTCTTCCAGAGTTTGTCATTCTCTCTCTGGGTCCTTCTTGAATTTTTCATTCTCATTTCTTAGTTTTCTGACTTGCTCTTCATAGTCTTTGATTTCTTTGAATATGTCCAAAATTGTTTTTTTAAGATCTGTGTCCTGAGCAGCCATCCCCAGGGGGATCTAACTGTAGGACTCTCCCACAGGCTTGGTAGAGCTTGGTGTGGAATTATTCTGCACCTTTCCCATGTTGTCCCTTCATTGTGTCCATGGCATGTGAGTTTCTCTTTGCCTGTATTCCAATGTGAATCCCAAATGCATCTTCACTGTGTTGAAGGCTTGCTTTGCTTGCCTCCTTCAGATGCCTTCACTGTTCGTTTGTTTGTTTGATTGCTTTGTTTTTCTCCTTGCTTATGGAATGTTGACTTGTTCTAAGTATTAGGCTTTTTTTTTTTTTGGTCTTCTTGAGACAGTCTCCCTGTAGCCACAGCTGTGCTGGAACTTACTCTATAGACCAGGCTGGCCTTGAACTCACAAAGATCCACCTGCTTCTGCCTCCCAAGTGATAGGATTAAAGGCATGTGCCACAATGCCCGGCTTTCTAATGGGAAGTTGAGCTCACTTTTCCCTTTCTGTTCTTAATGTTCTCCAAAGAATCCAGTTGGACACTCCCTCTGCAATTCCAGTTGGCTGGGGGGAGGGGGTGTGTAGTATGCCTATTTAGCCTGCACCCTGGTACTCTGTGCTTCAGGTGGTCCTGGGAAATCCTTGATCTAATCTCTGTGGACTCAAATCTCACAGTGGCCACAGGCCACTTTTATACAAGCTAGCAGGACAACTCCGCCCCCATAGCCACACAAGAGGATTGAATCAAACCAAACGATCCTACTGGCTGAAGCTCTCTGCTCCTACCTGTGCTTCAGGTGGTCCTGGGAAATCTCTGAGATAAGCTCTGTGTACTCAGATTCATTATTTATTTATTTATTTATTTATTTATTTATTTATTTATTTATATTTTATTTATTTCTGTATGTGTATGAATGTGCTGTCTGCCTGCAGGTCTGTGCACCTGTGTCGTGCAATGCTGCAGAGGTCAGAAGAGGGCGTCGGATTCCCCTAGAACTGGAGTTCTCCTGGAATTGGAGTTTCGGACGGTTCTTGGCCACCATGTGGGTGCTGGGGATCGAACCTGGTTCCTCTGTAAGAGCGGTCAGCGCTCTTAACTGCTAGGCCATCTCTCCAGCCCCAGATTCATTGTTTTTTTAAGATAAACCACTTTAGGATATTTAATTTCAGTAAATTATATCTCCTATACTTCTATTGTGAGCTCACAGTTCAAGTAGCTATATAAAAAACTCATCCAAAGACACACATTTCATGCTAATACTATTAAAGCTATATATTAGAAGATATTATGTAAAATAGCTATTACTAAGTAAGATGTATTCTTGTATCTAATATTTTGCCTATTCTGTTTTAAGAAAAACAGCACTCCCATTGTGGGGAGGGGCATGGGAAGGAAAATGAGCCTAATTGGACTGAAAAATGATGCATGAAAAGGTTTAATATCAAAAAAGAAAAAAAAAAAAAAACAGCATTCTTTAAGAAACTGGAGGTTCTATTTGACTACCTAAATTTACCTAAAGAGAATTCTGATACTTGTTCTTAAACCCTATGAAAACATAATTTCCTTCTCTGTTTTTAGTTTTAAAAATATGCACAACTGACTTCTTTATACAAAAAATTTCAATGTTCTAATGAGACAAATTCCCTAATTAGTATTCTTTTACTGATTCTTGGATTTTTTAGACAAAATCTTTGTCTACCACAGAAATCCTGAATCCTTATTTTATCTATCTATCTATCTATCTATCTATCTATCATCTATCTATCTATCTATCTATCTATCATCTATCTATCTATCTATCTATCTATCTATCTATCATCTATCTATCTATCTATCTATCTATCTATCATCTATCTATCTATCTATCTATCTATCTATCTATCTATATTTCAAATTATATCCCTGCTTGTGTTCATGTTTTAATAATGAAAGAAGAAAATGGAAAAGAAGAGGAAAATCTTGAGGATAATAACTGGTTGTTTTCCCTGAAGCTATAGAATAGCTAATAGAGTGGAGTCGATAAATGTTATTCATCATTTTCTTCCATTTGTAATTTTATATCTAATCGAATATTTATGTAAATTCAAAAGATAGCAGATATGAGGTTTAAGAAGATAATATAGTAAATGTAGTTTTTCTCTCCTTCATCACATATCATTGCTATTTTGCATTATAATTTAGTCATCAGCAATAAATCTTGACAAAAATATATTTGTTTTCTAAGGGTTAAACAGAAAAGAGTATATACTCACTCTTTTCTTCTAAAACTTTTGTGCTAAAAGGTAGAATGCAGCTCCAAACCATTAATGCCACACATTTAACAAGGTCCTAGAAACCAGATTGGTCTTAAAGTCTCCCCAGCATCGTGTATCTAGAGACCATTTGTAACTGGATTTTTTTTGTGAATTTCATACTGCATTTTGATTGTACTTTGATCCCCTTCCCTTTCTCACTTTAAAACCCCACCTAATTTCAATCTCACATTTTCGTTATAGCCTACTAGCTATGCCAATCTTCTGCAAATGCTTTTTACAGGTGTTTCTCCTAATAAAATTATTTCATACTAGCTATTATCTTAATGTCAGCATTACTGAAAACCCAGGCTCACCCTTCCACGGGCTAGACTTGTGGATAGGTGCTGGTTCTTGTACATTAGTTTTGAAAAATAAAACACCAATAAATATACATCATGTTTCCTATGTTCAGTTACAGTTCCCTTAAGGTATTACATAGGATCTACTGAGTAATTATTTTCTCTATTTTAAGAAATATTTTAACATTATTTTGTGATATATATTATTTGAATCATAAGGGTTAAAGGAGATTTGCCATTTCAACATATTCATTTAGGCCTCCAAAACCACTACAATAATCTGAAACTTATGTCTAACACATTTCAGGGCTATGCCAAAAAGGTAGCCAATGTGGCCAAGTGTGTCTAACACCTAAATGTACTTTAGTTTCCTTATATTTTCTAAATGTTACCCACAGAGAAACTGTTGATGTACTTATATTTTTTAGAGGAGGAAACAACATGAGTTTGCGTTTTTCTTTCAGGAGATGTTTACTGATCAGTGTTTATGTGTTGGTTTCTAACCATTTGAAGAATGGGCACTAGATGAGGGCATTATCAAGGTTATTGGAGGTATCAGTGAGAAGTCTCCCAGAATAGAACGCGAAGTGCTGTTTTTGATAAATATTCAAGATCTGCAGTTGTGGCAGGAAAGAAAGCTGAGTATGAGATGGAGAAAGTTAAGAGAAATAATGTGTGGAATGAAACAGGGAGGGATATCAGCCCACTTCCTGCATGTGTGTTCAAAGAGATATCACTCAAACATCATTCTCTGTACACTTTAACAACATGAGAGCTACTTAACCCTTGAAATAGGCTTCAAGTTTTACAGGAATCCCTTATTTCCTTGTCAAATATTCCATTGATTCTGAAATATATGTATAGTTTAAAACGTTCATTAGCCAGTGTTTGTACTGACCTCTCTTCTTCTGATTAATGAGAGAAAATGCTTGAAAATTTCTTGATGCTAGAATGACTGTAATCAGTTAATGCTTTGGTATATGTCACCTCTGGTCCAAAAGCCTTTTTTAAATTTTTAATTAATTTTATTTCTGTATGTTTATGAATGTACTGTCTGCATGCAAGTTTGTGCACCCGTGTCGTGCAGTGCCGCGGAGGTCAGAACAGGGTATTGGATTCCCCTGGAACTGGAGTTCTCCTGGAATTGGAGTTTCAGACGGTTCTTGGCCGCCATGTGGGTGCAGGGTATCGAACCCGGGTCTTCTGCAAGAGCAGTTGGCACTCTTAACCGCTAGGCCATCTCTCCAGCCCAAAAAATCCTTTAAATTTAGAAAACAGACTATAAGATACAAGTGTATATACTTATAGATATTGATTCCTATAGTGTGGTCCTAAGAGTTCAACTAACATTGTGCATCTGGACAGTGATATAGCTTACAATAATTTAACTGGAGTATATTTTATAAAGGAAAAATGAGACCAAGTTTGATGATGGACACCTTAATACTAGCATTTAAGAGGCAGAAGCAGGTGGATTTCTGGAACGTATAGGCCACCATGGTCTCCATAGTGACTTTATGGCTACAGGGAGACCTTGTCTCAAACAAAGAGAAAATGAAAGAAAGAAAGAAAGAAAGAAAGAAAGAAAGAAAGAAAGAAAGAAAGAAAGAAAGAAAGAAAGAAAGAAAGAAAGAGAGAGAAAGAGAGAGAGAAAGAAAGAAAGAAAGAAAGAAAGAAAGAAAGAAAGAAAGAAAGAAAGAAAGAAAGAAAGGGAGGAAGGGAAGGGAAGGGAAGGAAGGAAGGAAGGAAGGAAGGAAGGAAGGAAGGAAGGAAGGAAGAAAAAGGAAAGAAGGAAGGAAGAGAAAGAAAGAAAGAAAAGAAAATGTTAGGATTTCATAGAAATCTTTTTTTCTTGCAACCTGAGATTTTTCTCAGTAAGTTGACTAATGAACCACAAGCTTTTAGCCAGTTTTCATTTTTTATCAACATTCTGAGAATTAAATAATTTGACATTGTAGAATGAGCTAGCAGTTAAGAAGTGAGGTCTGGTCACCAATTATGAGAGTTAATTGCATTCCCCAAGGCTGGATTTTATTCTGGGCATTAACATTTTAGAAACAGACTCTATTCTAGGGTCTCTTTCAGCTTTTAAATTCTGATTATAAACTCTTATTTTTGCCTTCATTTTGTATAAATGTGGTTTGTTGCTAGTTGTTAATATGCAAAGCAGCTATAAGTATATTATATGGAAAATGTTGAAAAGGAGACTTTAGAAGAACAATTTTAAATCCCTTTTGCCAAGTAGATTCAGGATGACAAATACATCATTTAAATTTTACATTATTGACTATAAAAATCTAGGTAAAGTTAATTTCAAACTATTGAAGGAGTTGAAAACAGTGTTTTACAGAAAGTACTCTATAAATACAAACCCATGTAGAACTGGAAGCTATTGTGTACTAATTCAATATAAAACTTTTCTATTTATTTATTTATTTTTTTTTCCTGAGCGGAGAATCTTTACTTTGTACCCTGCTGACAAATCGAGTTTCTTTCCAAGGCATACAATTTCACACATATTACCCAGCAGAAGTGTTTGTCTCCCCTCACAATCCAGCTTTTCTCTTCAGTCTTTTGTTTCTTTCTTTTTTGCTGAAAGTTAAGGCACACTGACATAATTTTGCAATCTCTCATGTCAGATTTTCTTGAGAAATTAAAGGGAGTAATACACAATTTGGTGAACTCCAAGTATGTTTGTTTAAACAGATCTATAGCATTTAAGTCTTTCTCCATATTCATATCACACATCTTAATAGGTAAGGTATGTAATTGTCTTTATAAAAAGACATGAAAATGAGTATTACTGCAAAATTAATATTTATATATTATACAATTTCTTAAAATTTTATTTATTTCTGTATGTGTATGAATGTACTGTCTGCATGCAGGTCTGTGCACCCGTGTCGTGCAATGCCGCGGAGGTCAGAAGAGGGCGTCGGATTCCCCTGGAACTGGAGTTCTCCTGGAATTGGAGCTCCGGACAGCTCTCGGCCGCCAAGTGGGTGCTGGGGATCGAACCCGGGTCCTCTGTAAGAGCGGTTGGTGCTCTTAACTGCTAGGCCATCTCTCCAGCCCCATATTACACAATTTTTACTGTTGTCTTTTTAACGATAAGAAAATACTTTTAGCATTTATAAATCTCATCTTTTTATATAAAGAAGGAATTTAAGTGATTTAGGTCATTACTTCTTAAAATAAATATTTAAATTCATGTATATCTTAATATGCACATAATTTAGTTATGTTGATAAGTGATTGCATATTTGAACTTGAACAGAAATCAGCCCAATATTTTTATTTTTTAAGAATTTACAGAAATACTAAGACCAAGTTAAATTTCTTTTTTAAAATTTTATTTATTTTTTTTATGTGTATGAATGTACTGTCTGAATGTAGGTTTGAGCATGTCTGTCGTGCAATGCCACGGAGGTCAGAAGATGGTGTTGGATTCCCCTGGAACTGGAGTCAAAGACGGTCCTCAGCCACCATGTGGGTGCTGGGGATCGAAGCCGGGTCCTCTGCAAGAGCAGTTGGCACTCTTGACCGCTAGGCCATCTCTCCAGCCCAGCAATTTTAATTTCTAATTGCTCAGTTCTCTTTCCAGTTTCAGACATATATTAGATATTTTAGTTTATTATTTTTTCGAATTGACTGTAGTTTCCTATTATCTGTATCTTTCTAACTGTGGAAATTAGAGGACGTACCAAAAAGATCATATTTTTTCTTAGAATTTTTCTGAATGTATGATGAGTTTGATTTTGACTTCCTAAAAATGGGCTAAAATATTAATTTACAATTCTGATTTAGTCATTTTGTCCTTACTTTGGCTTCCTCATCTACTCCACATTCTATGTCTTTGTATGTTGTTTGTTTTATATTACATATGTGTTTCTATGCATATATATTTATATATAAGAAAGGGAGGCATTGTAACACCATATTCATCAATTATACTTTTTTAATATTTTTATTTATTTTTCTCTATGTGTATGAATGTACTGTCTGCATTCAGCTCTGTGCACCCGTGTCGTGCAATGCCGCGGAGGTCAGAAGAAGGTGTCGGATTCCCCTGGAACTGGAGTGGTCCTGGAATTGGAGTTTCAGACGGTTCTCTGCCGCCATGTGGGTGCTGGGGATCGACCTGGGTCTTCTGCAAGAGCAGTTGGCGATCCCAACAGGTAGGCCATCTTTCCAGCCCTCATCAATTATACTTATTATTCCTCCTTTTTTTAACTTTTATGAGCTATTCTTGGTTATTTTAATAGCATCTTTTGAACTATTAAAATCAGGAACTCAGGGTTAATAAAAATTTGTTTAAGCTGGAGAGATGGCCTAGTGGTTAGGAGTGCCGACTGCTCTTACAGAGGACCCGGGTTCGATCCCCAGCACCCACATGGCAGCTAAGAACCGTCTGTAACTCCAATTCCAGGAGAACTCCAGTTCCAGGGGAATCCGAGACCCTGTTCTGACCTCCGCAGCATTGCACGACACGGGTGCACAAACTTGCATGCAGACAGTACATTCATACACATACAGAAATAAATAAAAATTAATAATAAAAAAAATTTGTTTAACAAAATGCATAGCACAGTACCTAATGTGTAAAATACTCTAAGTAAATCATTGAATATTTGAGGAATTAAAGCAGAATTAATCATTTTAAAGTCATAGTATCTTGGGGCTGGAGAGATGGCCTAGTGGTTAAGAGCACCGACTGCTCTTCCAGAGGACCAGGGTTCAATCCCCAGCACCCACATAGCGGCTGAGAACCGTCTGTAACTCCAATTCCAGGAGAACTCCAGTTCCAACGGAATCTGACGCCCTCTTCTGACCTCCTCGGCATTGCAGGACACGGGTGCACAAACCTACATGCAGACAGTACATTCATAAACTAAATAAATAAATAAATAAATAAATAAATAAATAAATAAATAAATAAATAAATAAATAAAAAAGCTGTAGTACCATAAAATAGCTTTGGACTGCGGAATTGCATAGCACATGCCGTTTTGAAATTTTTTTTTTTTATCTAGAAAACTTCCTCCCTTCCTTCCCTTCCCTCCCTCCCTCCCTCCTTCCCTCCTTCCCTCTTCTTTTCTTGTTTTCTATTTTTCCTTTGAAACATAGTCACATTCTGTAACTTTGGCTAGCCTGGATCTTGCTATGTATTCCAGGCTGGGCCGGGATTCATGAGATCTACCTGCTTCTGCCTCCTTAGTGCAGGGATTAAAATGTGTGTGCTACCATGCTTGGTCAGATTTCCTTGTCTCTCTCTTATCTTTCAAGAATCTTCTTTCCCTTTCTTCTGTTTATGTAATTCATTTTTTACTTGGTGGAAACCTTTAGCTTCACAGTTGGGCATAAAATTCTAATTGCTACTAAAGCACAAGCCCATCCAAATTCAGCATTTTACTAATGAACCTGATTCTTTTTAGAAAGTCCAGAGATGACTATCTTCAGTTCAAGGCATTCTCTTGAAAAGAAAAAAAAATAAATCTTTGTTTCTCATAGTTTGGACATAGTACTACTGTCCTTCATATTGTCATATGCTGTCTGAAAAATGAAAACAATCACAGAGAAGACTAAACTAGATTCAAGGATTAAAATTATTGAGCCTCTAAATACTGCTGGAAATTTCAATTTCAAATGGCAGTATTATAATTTTAAAAAATATTCAAAAGAAAACAGCCAGAATTGACTAGAGACCAAGACAACAGTTCCAGAGAAAGTAGACTGTTTTGCTTCTCATCCACCTGTGCCCCTTTTCTAAGCCTAGGGAACAATCTGCAGAAGAGGGGGCATGGTAGAATGTAAGGGCTGCGATTGGGGTGAATGGTGAAGCTACAACAATATAGACTGGACACTCATTTGATCAACTTGATTGAACATAGAAGCCCCCCCCTGCTGGATGGTGGGACCCATGAGCTGTGTGGGTTTGGGTACAACTGCTCGCAAATTGGTTTTACATGAAGGATGCTTGTACTCACAAATTATCACTTATTGTTAAAAAAATGAAAACAAAAAACTGAGAGAAAGATGCAGGACAGTTATGGCAGAATGCATGATCTGGGATGGATAGGGGTGGGGTGGGGGGAAGGGAAGGGGATATATGCCTGAACTGAATTGGAAAATGATGTATGAAATACACAAAGCATCAATAAAAAAAGAGAAAAAATATTCAACTTTGTTTATATTTAATCTTTGTCACTTGGCCCTGAATAATTTGACCAGAAGAAAGCATTCCTGACTACAAATTTGAAATAGGTCTTAAGCTATTTTTTCACAAATGTATATAGTCTTGAGTGTTGGTATGATTGTGAGTTTTGTTCACAGTTTATTCATTTAATGATTATTTATGCATTTATTTATTTATTTATTTATTTATTTAAATTAGTATCTGAATATACATACAATGTTATTTGCCTCTGGTATATTTATAGAAAGTACTTTTTGGGGGCTGGAGAGATGGCTCAGTGGTTAAGAGCACTGACTGCTCTTGCAGAGGATCTGGGTTTGATTCCCAGCACCCACATGGTGGCTAAGAAGCATCTTTAACTCCAGTTCCAGGGGAATCCAACCCCCTCTTCTGACCTCTGCAGCATTGGTTGACACGGGTGCACCTACTTACATGTAGACTGTAGACTCATACACATAAAGTAATAAATTAATTAATTAATTAAAAAAGAAAGTACTTTTCCTAATCTATTTTAAAGGAATACTCTCTCTCTCTCTCTCTCTCTCTCTCTCTCTCTCTCTCTCTGTCTTTTCAAGGATTTGCAGATGACTTTTCTTATCCTCTTTTGGAAATGAAGAAACCAAAATGATAATTCATATGATAAAACAGTATTTTAGAACTATGAAAGTTATGGTCATATCTAGTTTGTCAGCCACTTTTCAAGATTGATTGGGAGAATAATCCTTAAAATATTATTTTTTCTAAATTCTACAGAAAAATGCATATATATTCATATGCATATATGTAACTATACATATATGCGACTATACACATATGCACATAGTTATATAGAGCTGTCATATAAGAAATCATTGCATTTTAACCTTTTTTGATATGTTCATTTTTTCAAAATAGTTATAAGAACAGTATTCCTTTCAATGCAGGAGAAAGGAACAGACTTTATTTTAGCACAGAGTCAAGGCCAAGAGAACTATAAAGCACACTTGGGTGCTCACTGTGCAAGCATTTTAACCTTTTTATAGAAGCACTCTTTTGCGTTTTCCATTGCTCATTTAGTAGTGTGTGTGTGTGTGTGTGTGTGTGTGCGTATATTTAAGAAAAATCTACCATAATAAAAATATATATACAAACTACAGAGATGTAGATGATGTTTCAATACTTTATGTTCTTTAAATTTGTATGCAGTTTTTAATATTTCCACATAACTTATGGACATATCCTTTCCATGCGCTGATGGTCAGAGTTTTTCTTGAATTTGTTTCATTGTGTTTACTACTGAATGGCAATTATGCCAGACTATGCTAACAGAGTGTTCAGGAGACATAGATTGTTAGGCCCATAAAAGTAATGGCAAAGAAAATAATATGAGGCACTTATTGGTTTCTAAACAAGTACATAGGATAAACATTTGGTATAATATGTGGAAGCATTATAACTTATTTCCAGATTCTAAAGTTCACCTTTTCTGTACCTCTACTTTGGTGCTCTTGCTCTTGAACAAACTGCCAAACCCTGTGACAGAGATAGCAAAAACATCTGCCACATCCTTAGAGTCAGTAAAAACAGCCATTTAATGAAAAAAAAAAAGTAAATGAAAAATAATGAGTAGCGATGATTGTTTTTCCCTCCATTATCTTCTGCTTTAAATTTTATTTCACTTTGATCTCAGGTAGATTGTGCACAATAAGAAGCAATACCATTTAACTCATCAGCTGACAGGGGCTGCACCTGCCAGTTACCACAGCAAAAGCAGGCAGAGCCATGCCCATTTCAACTGCTCTCTGACAATCACAGTGTCAATGCATTAGTTTATCTTGGACTTGCTCAGCCAAGATAATAGCAGTTGTTTGGCCCTTTTTTATGAAATCATGGTTTGTGTGTACAATACATTTATATAATACATTGTCCACGGAAAGCTTATATAAGCGAAATTATAAATTAGGATAACTAAAGGAGGCGTTTTCACAGATGTCCTTAGAAAACACTGTCTTATTTTTCATTCTTATCTATTTGTATTACATTTGTGAGAACTTAAGTAATAAAAATATAAGTTCAAAATTCACAATGTTGAGAGAAATACCTTTATACTGACTAATATATCAATTTTTCAATTTCTAAATCTTGTTCTCTTTAGCTTGGTAGTATTATAATAATGAAGGCATAAAGGAGTCATTTGAGATTATTTCCATGAAAGAATAATTATAGTTCCATTTGAAGTTGGACCACCCTGCATAATGGATCCATCTTGACATAGTCCTGAGAAACTAGCCCTGAAAAAAATGCTTAGAGGAAAACAAGACATCCTCTTTGTCTACAGGTGTTCTAGCTTATTTTCACATTCCCAGCTGGCCACAGTTTCCCTTATCATTTAAATTCACGAAGAAGAGACTCTTAAGTACACACTCTGAATATTCTATTCTGGGTAAAGCACATTGCTATTGAGTAATGTGTAGATCTTGTATACTCTATGAATAGCCTCTTTTATAAGGGTTTTTTTGTTACACATTAAAAATGCTCCTTCTTCATATAAAACATCATTCATGTGTGTAATGAGGATAAAAATATGATGGAAAAAATATGATGGGGGAGGTTACTTTATTTCCTAGGGAGATTCATCTCCAGCCTATGACCAAGGAGAAAATGAAATGATTATACTGCGTGATATTATGTTTTGAAACTGAAAACAAAAGAAAACAAAATAAATACCAGTATAATTTGTATCTGCTTATGTGATGCTTAGAATAATATTTGGGAATTGAGAATTTTTTTATAAAAGAAATACAAACACCCGAAAATTTGTGAAAAGGGTATGCTTATTTTCAATAATTAGGTAAGGAAATGGGTCCAAGTTATCAAGTAAAAGGATTTTACTTAGGAAGCATCCCATAACATTTTCAGCAGAATTTTTAATATAAATAACAAGTTTTGTTATAAAACAATTTTCATATGTTAATGGATCAGTTTTGTAGAAAATTTCACATGAGTTCTTATTTGGAGAATGGTTTTCTTCTGTCATAAAAATACAAACTTCTAATATGTATTGAGTGCTTAGCATGTACAGGCTATCATTTAATCTTTTCTGAATCATCCCTTTTGATCCTCACAAATCCTGCCTGTTTAAACAGATGTGTTGAATAAGAAAATGAAATGAATAAATATTCTGCATAAGGAGAAGGGAGGTTCAGGACACCAATACCAGTTCTTGAGACATTTCTTTGTGGACAATGCACCTGAGATGACTGGAAGGTTGCTGTGACTTGAGGTAGTGAGCAGTTTTTTTTAAATACACATGAATGAGTCATTGGAAAATGGCTGCCTCAGGAATAGACATACTGCTTTGATGGACAGCTTCCTTCAGCTCAGACATCTGATCATAGTGACATGAGAAAATGCATCATTCAGTTGCACAGAGGGTACCTTCGTATGGGATCACAGACTCCATGATAGTAACCATATTCTGCCACATACTTTCCGTTTTGATGCCACACCTATTCCAGTCATCATCATAAAACACATTTCTTTTATTATTTTATTTATTAATTTATTTTTATTTATTGTTTTACATATAATTTTGTACAAGATTATGTTACAAATCAAATCGAGACCCATGTCCCCCTCCCAAACCTCCCACCCCACCAGATTCACCCTTTCAGTCAGTTCTTTGATGCAGTCTTTTCTGTTGTTGTTGTTGTTCTTTCCGTTATGCTTCACTGCCAACAAGAAATGTTTACAACCAGGTTATTGCCACTAGCATCCACAGATGAGGGATACCATTCCTCATTTGTTTTTCTGAGACTGTGTTGCTCCACTTAACATAATATCTTCCAGTTCCATCCATTTACCTGCAAATTTCATGATGTTGTCTGTTTTTACTGCTGCAAAACAAATTTCTACAGTGCCTCTTAGAATACGGATGCTTAAATGGACATTATATGTGACTTCTTTCTATGGTTTATATTTAAATTTGTGAAATATATAAAGTCTGGTTTATGTTGAGGAAACTTGGTTTGGTTACATTTTTAATTTCACCAACATTCTTTAGAGGGGTTTTTGAAGGATAACTGCAGAATATTACAAGCTTAGGACATTGTTGTTCCATAACTGTAGAGTAGCAGCAATATATGGCATTTAGCATTGGCTGATATTTGCAAAGTGAATGAGTGACAGATATGGGAAAGTAGATAATCTTTATTTTTTATGCGCGTGAATGTTCCACCTGATGATTATGTATGTGCCACATGTGTGTATATTGCTCAGGCAGACAATAAGAGGGCATTAGTCCCTTGGAAACTATGATGGCTATGAGCCAACAGGTAGTGTCTAGAACCAAAACTGAGTCCTTTTTAGAGTAGCAAGTGTTATTTGCCATTGAGCCATCCCTCAAGCTCTACCAGGAACTAAGTACTATTCTGAATTATTTGCATATATTAATGCTGTATCTTTCCACAACATTTCTGTGGGAGAGGTATAATCACAGGAAAAGACACAATACCAAAAGAAAAATGCTAGAACTTTCTGTGAGTATTCAGACATCCTGTGTTTTACCTGGCTCAAAAATGTTACAGTCTATAGTGCAATAAAGCTCAATATCAACACCAGGACAAGTCCTGCTACCTACAGGAACACATGGAGACTAAACAACACACTCCTGAATAATGAATGGGTCAAAGAATAAATAAAGAAAGAGATAAAAGCATTCCTGGAACTAAACGACAATGACAGTACAACACAACAAAAACTATGAGACACTTTAAAAACAGTCCTAAGAGGGAAGTTTATAGCCCTGAGTGCCCACATTAAAAAAAATAGAAAGAGCACAAATAAATGAGCTATCACTGCAGCTAAAAACACTCAAAAAACAATAGCAAATGAACCCTAAATGCAACAGACAGTAAGAAATAACAAAAATCAGAGCAGAAATCAATGAAATAGAAACAAAGAAAACAATACAAAAAATCAACGAATCCAAAAGTTGGTTCCTTGAAAGAATAAACAAGATAAACAGACCTCTAGCTCAGTTAACCAAAAGAAAGAAAGAGCAACTCCAAGTCAATAGAATTTGTGATGAAAGGGGAAATAACGCAACAGACACTGAAAAGATCCAGACAATCACACGGGAGTTCTTCAAAAACCTATATTCTACCAAATTTGAAAACCTAAGAGAAATGGATGAATATCTGCAATGCAGGGAACCACCAAAGCTAAACCAAGAGGAGAGTGACAGCTTAAACAGACCAATAACACATGAAGAAATTGAAAATGTAATGAGACCTCCCAACTAAAAAATCGCCCAAGCCCAGATGGTTTCACAGCAAAATTCTATAAAATATTTAAAGAGGACTTGCAACCATTATTACTCAAACTGCTCAGAAAGATACAAGCAGAGGGAAATCTCCCAAATTCCTTTTATGAAGCCAGCATCACTCTAATACCAAAACCAGGCAAGGATGCAATGAAAAAAAGAGAACTGGGGCTGGAGAGATAGCCTAGCGGTTAAGAGCACCAACGCTCTTGCAGAGGACCTGGGTTCGATCCCCAGCACACACATGGTGGCTAAGAACCGTCTGTAACTCCAATTCCAGGAGAACTCCAGTTCCGGGAGAATCCGAGACCCTCTTCTGACCTCCGCGGCATTGCACGTCACGGGTGCACAGACCTGCATGCAGACAATACATTCATACAGATGCAAAAAAAAAAAAAAAGAGAACTACAGAACCGTCTCATTAATGAACTCGGATGCAAAAATCCTCAACAAAGTACTTACAAACCATATGTATAAGTCACTTTTCTGTTGCTGTGATAAACCATCATGACCAAGGGAAATTATAAAAGGAAGAGTTTATCTGAGCATACAATTGAAGGTTCCAGGGAATCAGAGTCCATTTTTGCAGGAAGCATGGTGGCCAGGGCTGGAGCAGCAAAACAAGGGTCACATCTTGCAATGAGCACAGGAAAGAGAGAGAGAAAGAGAGAGAGAGAGAGAGAGAGAGAGAGAGAGAGAGAGAGAGAGAGAAAGACTGGAGACCACAAGACTTGTTAAACTCACTAAGCCTTCCCCCGATAACATACTTCCTCCAGCATGGCCACACCTTCTAAGACCTCCAAGAACAGTGCCATCAAGTGGAGACAAAATGTCTGAATAATTAAAGCCTATGGGGGATACTATCATTCAAACCACCACATTCCACTCCCTGGCCTTCATAGGCTCCTTACCATATAAAATGCAAAATGCATTTAGTTCAACCTTAAAAGTCCCCATAGTCTTTACCAGTCTCAATTCTATTCAAAAGTCTATAGTCCAAAATCTTTTCTGAAATACAGGCCAATACCTTAAGTGTAAGCTCTTGTAAAATCAAAAGGTAAATTACATACTCCCAACATACAGTGGAACTGAATACACATTCTTATTCCAAAAGGGAAGAATAGAGGCATAGTCAGTAAATACTGGACCAAAATAAGACCAAAAACCAGCAGGGCAAACACCAATTCCAGTAGCTCCATGTTCTACTTCTGGGAATTTATTTCCAAAGGGCTTAGATGGCTCAGCTCTTCCAGGATTGAGTGCAACATGAATCTCTTCCTTAGGCTGGTACCACTCCCTGTACGCAGCTCTTCTTGGCAAATATCTCACAGGTCTGGCATCTCGAATGTCTTCTTGGGGTCTCTGCTGCCAACCAGACTTCACATTCACAACTTCACACAATGGCATATCTGGGCCTTCTTTATTCAGGGATGCCCCTGCTACACTCTGCCTGGCCTCTGTGGCTCTCTGAAAGTGAGGAGGAAGAACTGATAAGCCCTTCACTCTTGCGTCCTTCATGCTTCTAAAGCCGGCACCATGTGAATTAAACTGCCAAGTTTGGCTGCAAGTTTGGAATGGACCCTGGCCTATTTAAACCACATTTGACATACATCTCTTTCTTTGGCTGTCTTGAAATATCCTCCGCCAAAGACATTAGTCCATTGCTTTTCAACTTAGCATCAGGCAAGTATTTGGGCTGTGGGCAAACTACTGCCAGACTCTTTATCAAAATATCCCAGTTGCTGCCCAAGTCGTTATTTTCCTATGGAGCTACATTTTTTGCAGCAATGTTTTCTTCCAGGCTTCTACTAGAATGGCCCATTAAGCTCTGCTTACAGTAGTCAACAGCTTTTCTAGCCCAAAGTTCCAAAATCTTCCACATTTCTCCAAACATCCACATGGTCAGATTCTTCACAGCCAAAAGCCCATTCTCTGGTACCAAATAATTGTATTAGTCACTTTTCTGTTGCTGTGATAAACCATCATGACCAAGGGAACTTATAAAAGGAAGAGTTTATTTGAGCTTATGATTGACGGTTCCAAGGAATCAGAGTCCATTGTGGCGGGAAGCATGGTGGCCAGGGCTGGAGCAGCAAGGTGAGGGTCATATCTCTTAATGAGCACAGGAAGCAGAGAGAGAGACTGGAGACTGCAAGGCTTGTTAAACTCACCAAGCCTGCCCCCAGTGAGATACTTCCTCCAGCATGGCCACACCTTCTAAGACCTTCAAGAAGAGTGCCACCAACTGGAGACAAAATGTCTGAATACTTAAAGCCTATGGGGGACACTATCATTAAAATTACCACACCATATACAGACCCACATCAAAAAGATCATCCACCATGATCAAGTTGGATTCATACCAGAATTGGAAGGATGGTTCAACATACAAAAATCAGTAAATATCATAAAACATGTAAATGGACTGAAGGACAGAAAACACACAATCATCAGTACAGCATCCCAAGCCAGGCATGGTGGTGCACGCCTTTAATCCTATCACTTGGGAGGCAGAGGCAGGCAGATCTTTGTGAGTTCAAGNTTGTGAAATTCAGGTTTCTCTTCTATAACAGGGAGTGAATAGCAATCTTTATTCTCATGTGGTGACTTTAAGATTTAAATGTGCTTTTTTACGCCTTTAATCCTAGAACTCGGGAGGCAGAGGCAGGCAGATCTTTGTGAGTTCAAGGCCAGCCTGGTCTACAGAGTGAATTCCAGGACAGCTAGGGCTACAGGGAGACCCTGTCTCAAAAAGACAGAAGGAAAAAAAAAAACACAACATCCCTTCATGATTAAAGTACTAGAGGAAATTGGACTGGAAAGATCATTCCTCAGCATAATCAAAGCCGTATACTAGAAACCTACAGCCAACATCATCCTATATGGAGAAAAGTTAGAAGGATTCCCCATAAAGGTAGGAACCGGTCAAGGCTACCCCTTCTCACCACTCCTCTTCAATATAGTGCTTGAAACACTGGCTAGGACAATAAGGCAAGAAAAGGAAATCAAAGGAATACTGATTGGAAAAGAGGAAGTAAAACTATCCCTCTTTGCAGATGATATGATAGTTTACCTAAGGGATGCTAAAAACTCTACCAGAAAACTCTTAGAAATGATTAGGAGTTTCAGTAAAGTGGCGGGTTACAAAATTAACCTAGAAAAATCAGTAACCTTTCTTTACACCAAACAACAAGCAACTGAAGAAGGAATACAAGGAGGCCTTCCCAATCACAATAGCCTCAAAAACAATAAAATACCTAGGAATAAACCTTACCAAAGACACCAAAGATATCTACAACAAAAATTATAAACTCCTGAAGAAGGAAATTGAAAATGGAAAGACCTCCTATGCTCATGGATTGGAAAAATTAATATAGTAAAAATGTCCATTCTTCCCAAATTAATATATTGATTCAACACAATTTCAATTAAAATCCCCAGGGCATTCTTCCAAGGCTTGGAAAAAAATTCTTAAATTCATATGGAATAACAAACACCCTTGAATAGCCAAAGCAACCCTGAGTGAAAAGAGCAATACAGGGGGGATTTCTATACCAAACATCAAACTATACTACAGGGCTATAATCATAAAAACAGCCTGGTACTGGCAGAAAAACAGACCTGTAGACCAATGGAACAAAACTGAAGTTCCAAACTTGAGCACATACAATTTTAGCCACCTTATATTTGACAAGGGGGCCAAAAAGCCCCAATGAAGCAAAGATAGCATCTTCAGCAATTGGTGCTGGCAAAATTGGATCACCACTGATAGAAAAATAAAATTAAACCCCTACCTCTCACTCTGCACAAAAATCAACTCCAAATGGATCAAAGACTTCAATTTGAAACCCAAATCCCTGAAGGTGTTAGATGAAAAAGTTGGCGCAACTTACAAGACATAGGTGTAGGAAGAGACTTTCTAAATCAGACAGCAGCTGCACAGGAAATAAGGGCAACAATTGACAAGTGGCACCTTATTAAACTCAAAAGTTTTTGTACAGCAAAAGAAACAATAAGGAAAGTGAAGAGAAAACTCACAGAGTGGGAGTAAACCTTCACTGCTATTCATCTAACAGAGCATTAATTTGCAGAATATATAAACTACTCAGAAAACAAAGGAGCAAGAAAACAAATGACTCACTCAAAAGATGGAGTAAAGAGCTGAACAGAAAATTCGCAAGCAAGGAAATGGAGATGGCTGAGAAACATCTTAAAAAGTGTTCAACATCGCTAATAATTAAGGGAATGCAAATTAAAACTACTTTAAGATATCATCTCACTCTGAGAATACTGGCAAGAATCAAGAAAACAAATGATACTAAGTGCTGGAGAGGGTGTGGGGAAAGGGGAGCACTCATCCACTGCTGGTGGGAATGCAAACTTGTACAACCACTATGGAAAGCAGTATGGAGAACCCATAAAAGACTCAAAATGAGCCTACCACTTGACCCAGCCATACCACTTCTGGGTATATACCCATTAGACACTTCCTACAGCACAGATACATGTATATCCATGTTTGTTGCTGCTCTCTTCACAATAGCGAAGAGCTGGAACCAACTCAGTTGTCCCTTAACTGATCAGTGGATACTAAAATGTGGTACATCCACACAATGCAGCGGTAAAGAAAGATGACATCATGAAATTTGCAGGTAAATGGATGGAACTAGAAGATTTTATGCTAACTTAAGTAACACAGTCCCAGAAAAAATGAAAGTCAAATGGTATCCCTCAACTGTGGATGCTAGTACCAAGTACCTAGGTGTAAGACAAAATGAGCAATGTTAATATTATGCTCCTCATGATCTAAAGACAACTATGCTCTTGTATTGGGAATCCCTACACGTGTTCTAGAGCTGACCTAACAAGTATTCTCAGACTTTGGACTTTTATTATTTGATTGAGGACATGTGTGAATCTTTTAGAGTAATATGGGACTAAAATGGAAAGATGTGAATCAAGAAATATGCTATGGAAATAATATACAGTTTGTTTCCAAAGGATACAATGTTAATATAGGTGCAATGTTACAGGCTGGCGCAATTTAGTCTTTCTGGGTCCTTAATGACCATATCTGAATTCCCTGCCAATTTGGCTGAGGTACTTGGGGGACAACTTTGTTCCTTGCCCTCAGGGGTCAACCAAATTTTAGAGGATTATACGTGGGGGCATCTCTTGAAAAGTCCTGCAGAAGTGGGTCACCATTCTTCCTTTTCAGGGAGTTCTTGGAGAGCCACTAATGGGACTTCAGCCAATGTCCAGTCTATAAAGAAGAAAGTCTGCTCATCCTTCAGAAAAGGAAGCCTGGTCTAGCAATACCTGATTTTGTCCTCATGTGGATGTAACTGATGGATGACGAGCTGAAAGAAGCAAGGGGCTCCCTACCCCCCCAAAAAAAACAAAAACCAAGAGACTCCTGAGGACCAGATCCTCAACTGACCTCAGCAGAACAAAACCTTGGTTAATCTGGGCTATCTGTATGGCTTTAAGCATCCAGAAGGAAATTACCACCAGAAATAAATAATAAGACCAGAGAAACTATAATGCAGACACAAAACTTGAGATCTTAGTAAAAATACAAAAAGAAAAAAAAAAAAAAAAGAGCACCGTTGTTTAGCCTGACTGCAATTTTTACAGGCAGGTGCATATGCTCTGTATGTGCCAGTGGTTTAGGCACTCCTCAAAGACATGAGATACAGCTTTTTTTTTTTTACCCTTTAGCCTTCCATGTGGACTGAGGGCTGCTGAGATACTCAGCTTATGAACTAAGCAGCTAAGGAAACTCAGCCTCCTCAGAAGATGGACTGACATTGTTGGATTACCTCAGCAGTATCATGGAGGCCAATGCACGGGGATCAAGACAGGACGTGTGCTTACTGAACTTCATTTGCGGGCACAATTTTTAAAGCAGAAGCACGCCAGTAAAGGTTTCTTTCTGCATAAGGTTTTTTCTAGTGTAATGCCTTAATCATAGTCTAGCATCAAATATTTTAGGAATATCTTTAATGTTTAGATAGTATATTAGCAGCATACAATAATTACATCATAGGTTCTCAAGCAGAGGTGGCCTACTGCAAGGACCTTCTTTGCTGCCAGTTATCATAGGCTGTTTAAAGTTAGAAAACTGAATAGAAACACTGAATATTGTAGAAATGCACTTTGCTCAGTAATACTTGAGTTGTTGCAATATTAGATTATCCATTTGGTTGTTACAGAAAATCCTTAAGTGTAATTGATGGTTGTTGCTGTAATAGTATATTGCCTGTATTTCTACCTCTAGTAATGGGCTTTATGTGTGAGATTTCAATATCCTTGAGCATAGGCAAGTGCACAGTCTTTTTCAAAAGAAACATGGTTTACTTGCACAAAACTGAACAGATTTGAGAGATCGTTAATGCCCGTGAAGTGGTTTTTGTGGGTGTGAAACAAATGGTGAGAATTTGAATTGTTTCCTTAAGGAAACAATTTTTAGTTTTAATTATTATATTATATATTTTTAATTAATATTATAGTATTGAAATTAAGTCTACGTGATCTATAAAATAATGCTCTCATGCCATGATCTTATATACTTGTATCTATCAATAAACATTAAAAAAATGTTATGGTCTGACTTTAATAGCTTTCTCGAACCATATATAACTATTTGTAACCTTTGCGATGTGCTTCGATTAAGAAGGGTATTGGAGTTGGGGAGATGCTTCAACAGTTAAGAGCACTGGCTGCTCTTTCCAAGGACCCTGGTTTAATTCCCAGCACCGACACATGATGGCTAACATTCATCTGTAACTCTAGTTCCATAGGATCATACATCCTCTTCTGATCTGTGCATGCATTGCAGGACACAGGTACATTAACACACATGCAGCCAATACACTTATACACATAAAAGAAAAATAACGAAATATTTTAAAATTAAAACAAGAGAGATATTTTAAGATAAATGAAGCTAGCAATAAAGATTTATCAAAAATTTTACCTTTTAAGTATAACTCATATAAAAGATAATCTGAATAATAGGCTACTAAAATTTTTCTGATTGCATCATTTAAAATCTAAGCTCATATGTATGTCTGTGTTTAGGCACACAAGTACTTGAGGTCATCATTATGATAGATGGTATATTAGAACAGCCAAGGGTCCTCAGCCTGCATGTAACTTATGTAACTTTACCCCATTTTTAACCAGATATCCTGGTATCTTCTATAATTGTAAGCTAACTTGAGAGGTCTTACTCTTTGGTACACAATCATTCATATTTGTGATGTTATTACATCTTAAATCATCAGGGAAATATTTGATCAATAAAGCACAATTATCAGTCTTCAAGCATAAAAATTGTGGTGAGGAGTTAGGATAAAGATTATATATTTTGCCAGGTGTGATTGTGCACACCTTTAATCCCAGCACTTGGGAGGCAAATGCAGGCAGATGTCTATGAGTTTAAGGCCAGCCTTGTCCACATATTAAGTTCCAGGCCAGCTGGTATTAAAAGGAGAGCCTGTATCAAAAAGACCAAAAATATAAAAAGAATTGTATAGTTGTTTATCACTCAGGAAGAGGATGCAATGGTGTAGAGACTTAGAAAAGTTTTGAGTTTCCAAACTAACACTGACATCTTTGTGAGTTCTATACATAGCCTTGCTGCATCTTCTTGCAGGTGTTTGCAGAAATGCCTCATAGAATTTTCTGCTCTACAAATTTCTCATTTTTCTTCTGAAGAATTTAAAAACAAGTAGTCCAGCGCCTTGACTCCAGGGATTCAATGTTTTCCCTAATTACTAACCATAGGCCCTTAAGCCTGGTCTTAAGTCTTCATACAAATAGTTAAGATCACAGGGTTTGATCACAGCAATCCCATTCTCTCTCTCTCTCTCTCTCTCTCTCTCTCTCTCTCTCTCTCTCTCCTAACTCTACCTTTATGTAGCCCTGGCTGGCCTGAAACTCATTATGTAGATCAGCCTGGTCTTGAACTCAAAAATTATACAATATGCCTACCTTTGCCTTCCAAGTGTGAGGATTAAAGGTATCTGCCACCATGCCAGGCTAACATGACATCTTCAAACTAGAGTAAGAAGTTATGCACTTGCTTATTTAGGCTTTATCATAGCAAAAATTAATGATTTTAATACTTTATTATCAGAAAAAATAAAACAAGGTATTAGGCAGCATTCTTGTCAACAAAATGGAATAATGGTTCAAAAATGTTGAAAGGAGTGTTTCACGCCTGAAATCAATAAAAACAGAAAAACATGAAGGATAACTAATGAGAAAATCAAGCCTTTTGCACTTTGATGAATGCCGTCAGAATGTGTCAAAACTTGCAATGCAAGTTAAAAAGAGCAGGAAACATAAAGGAAAACTAATTAGAGGGAAAAAATACCACACCACATAGAACTTGGAAATGGCTAAGATAATTACATTGAGTAGTCAAACACTAAGTATCTCAACTTTATGACACTTGTTTAACCAGTTATCTAAGGTGAATATGAAGCCACAGATCAGGTATACCAGTTAAACATATGCTAGAATAATGCCATAATGCCATGTCCAAGAATGAGATAGCTTTTTTTTTAACCAATGAATTCTATTCGCTACCAACCACAAGTGGATTTATTATCCTTCACTGGAAAATCTTAGAAGGTAAATGAATTCAGCTGTATGTTCAGCACTAGGTTTCTTGGATTTTCATTATACTTACATACCAATTTCATTTGGAGGCAGGTATAATGGAAAAGTCAAATGTCTCCTTTACAGTAAAGCTTTCAAGAGAAGCACTGATTTGATTTTTAGTAAATTCTCTGCTCTGGTTTTTGTCTTTTGTCCCACTCACAGGCAAGGAGGCAAGAAAGAATAGCTTGAAATTCCCCACCTCTAATGGTTGCTTATGGTAAAGGATATCCTTGGACACATTCAAAGCTACCAGACACACACAGACACACAGACAGGTACAGACAGACAGACAGACAGACAGACACACACACACACACACACACACACTCGAGTTTTCACATATTACCTAAATAGAATGCATAATCTTCCTGCTTTTAACACCCAAGGGCGATGATTATAGGTATGCACCATCAGGTGGGGCTGGACATATTTTGTTAATATTTTTATTGAGCTTTTGTACATTTCATACATAAGTTCTTAATAAAATTTAATCTCCCTTCCCTATCCATGTCCCTCACCAGACCTCATGCATTCCACTATACCTATTATATCCTGTCCAGTCAAGCATTTGTACCCAGATGTCCTTCACTCCTAGTTCATCCACTGGAGTCTATATTTTTTAAAGCCTATAAGCTTAGGCATTGTCCCTAATTTAGAGTACAGCTTGGTGTGTGTGTGTGTGTGTGTGTGTGTGTGTGTGTTTGTGTGTGTGTGTGTGTGTATGTGTATGTGTTTGCTTGGAGATGTGTTATAATTCTCCACACCATCAGAATGTAGCCTCTTTTCTTCTTTCTCATTGTAAAGTGAAGCAGGAAATACATACTTTGAGGGCAGAATACTTAGGTACATAAAAAGGAAAAATAATAAACACACACAGTATGCCCACCTGGGAATTTTTGAGGCTATCATCATTAATTATAATGCCAGATTTCATTTACTGCTAGAATGTACACAATGGAGTACTATTCAGCGGCAAAGAAAATACACTTTTATAATTATTTTTTTCATTCTTTTTTAAGATTTTATTTATTTATTTATTTATTTATTTATTTATTTATTTATTTGTGTGAATGTAGTCTCTGCATGTAGGTCTGTGCAACCGTGTCGTGCAATGCCGCTGAGGTCAGAAGAGGGTGTCGGATTCCCCTGGAACTGGAGTTCTCCTGGAATTGGAGTTACAGACGGTTCTCAGCCACCATGTGGGTGCTGGGGATCGAACCCGGGCCCTCTGCAAGAGCAGTCGGCACTCTTAACCGCTAGGCTATCTTTCCAGCCCTATTTTTTTTCATTCTTATTACATCCCTGCTTTCATTTTTTTCTTCATGTGTCTTTAGCTCCATGGGGATCTTTTTAGTGGAATTCCATCAATGCTTCCTCATTCCTGCTTTAGCTCCTTTTGCAATTTTGCATCACATAGATTTTGTCTACTCAAGTATGCTCTTTTATAAGTCATAGGATGGTGGTATTGCTGTGTGATCATTTGAAATGTGTAATGGGAACGGTGAGCTGGATATTCTCCAGTTTTCTGATTTTCTTCAACTTTAGGCAAACAATATGTTCTGGTTCTTCCACTTGTGAACTCCCCTGATGTGGAAATCTCTGAAATTAATTTTGAACGTCTGAAGTGCTTTCTCAATAAAAATACATATTATCAATTACATGTCTTTGAGATTCATCTGGAGGACAGTACTTTGCAACTCCATTCCCAAGTCTGAGGCTGAACTTCGATTTCTTTCTTCATGGCAATCTTCTATCTATCCTAGGATTTGTCATGAGAGAGCCTGTGTTCTTTCACCCTAACTC